>JBBPLE010000010.1:118469-213221 GCA_038089675.1 Boletales sp. KT-2023b
GTAACGAGGGTTTCTTTTTGAACACCGGGTTAGAAAGTACTCGGAAAATCGTCGGTTGCCAGTATTTAGTTTGGCTGAGAGTGTTCAACAGATGCGACCTGCTTGAATCGGGGATGAAACATTTACCGTTCGCCTGGCGGTCGGCTATGGGCTTTGAGATTGAGGCCTTGAGGACCGAAATACAGTATGTCTGCAGGTGAGTACTGTTGCTCAGGGACCTGCTCTCGTCTCTTGGTAATCGATACCCGAATCCAAACCAAGCTCGACGTAAATATCTATTGACCACAGGCGCCTACTAGGGATGCCCCGCATGCCAGTGTCAAAGTCTCTCGTCATTGGCCCATGACAAAGGATACCCATAGGTAAGTATATCTTTCCTGTCACTTCATGCCCTAGTCGGGCACGCTTGTCTACACAAACTCCCAAAAGCAGAAGACAAGTTATTCTCTTCTGAGACAATCATACCGAGTTTGGATATTTCTCGTTGAGCGTGCAGGGGAAGTCTCGCAAACATACTCATGAACCTTAACTGTCCGCCTGACAACGCTTGACAGGATCACAACGGTGCGGGGCCGAACTGGTAGTTATTTATTTTCATCTGATAAGCCAATGGTCAACTTGCAGTGCTACTCAGCTCTCTACTCAATCTTCGCTTGGCTTGGCGCTCAAAGTGGAGAAAACAGAGAAGTCGCGAGCGTGGTCAGTGACTATACAAATATTTCCTATTAGCACCACTGCGCATCTGTTTGAGCGCCACGCTATGCCTTACTGCGATCACGAACATGAGGTCCTGAGGGGCGAAACATTATTGGAACCTTCCACGGGATTTCATCCGTATGTTCCTCGCACTGGTTTGTTCCGCCACATTCCTAGCTTAAGGGGACCATCAAACTTTGTCTCCCATGACTTGCAATCCGTTCTAGTCGTCATGGACAATACAACATCTTAATCCTTGGTTCCTTAGACAAGTCGGAGCCGAACTACCCCTGATGCCCGGGTCTACATACGAAACCTGCGTTCCATACTTTCGGATCCACCTCTTTACGAAAGGCCCGCTCTTTTTGACACGATTTCTCATGATACGAACCGCCAAGTTCCATTACGCCGGAAACTGGTCGCTCGAATAACAGTCTCTGTGACAATCTCTCTCCTCGTCACATGTCGGGGGTAGTTTGTGATAACCTCGTTAAACATGGTCTGGTTGCCATTGTTCGTGAGTTTGTCCGATGCTGACACTAGGGAGAAATGTCTCATATCTGGAAAACCCAACATTCGGGTGTCCGGTCAATCTGAGAAAGAAGACCCAATTGCAGCAGCGGAACCGATTGTTGTTGGTTATCCAACAGATGTGCCGGGTCAGTTTAAAACTGTTCGTGATCACCTGCCTGATCACGGAGTATGAAGTGGAAAGTGGATCACATGTGGAAGTTGACGGCGAATCCGTGTCCCGTTGTTGAATGGGAACATTTTGCCATTGAGAGCTCAAAACACTTGCACAATTTTTACTGTCGAGTCTTCTCCTCTTTGAGACAGGTTAGTCGCATATCCGAAGTCTTGTCACTTGTCCAAACACAGGCCAGCGTGTGTATGCACATCAGATGAAGCCCACGACGCCCTGTTGCTCTCCATGGATACACAAGTATACAACTAAAAACTAAATTATTTTGCAAAAAGAAAACACGAGGGTCCATCAGGGATCTGTCTTTTCCGGCCTCATGGATCTCCGAGATGACCCTTCCCACCCTGTTAGAATCATCAAGCAGAAGAATGATGAGCTCACACGTCATTAATCATCTTCCGGCTTTTTGTCTTTACTTGACCGAGTCCCTGGATGGGATGCACTTCTTTTTACTTCCTCTGCTTTTCCCTTTGCACGTCTGGTTGCTGCTCCTGGGAAATGGTTGTTACCAACCACGAGTGTAATGGAAGATGTTTGCATGCCTAGGGCCTTCTTTGTGTTTTCTGTGGCTTTCTCGCCTGTTTCTATCGCACTGGCCAAGCCTTCTCCAACTTTCTTGTTGACCTGCCCCAAAGACGCGGATAAATTTCGGACTCGTAACCTATAACTCAAGCCATACCTTGTCTGTCACGTCTGATATTTTTTCTTTTACAGATTTTGATGCCCACGGTGTTGCGTAGATGCAACGACGGGTGCGCGGATCGGACCCGAAGCTGTTGCGGAATGCACGGGCGGAACTGGGAACGATCATTGGACGCATTGTTGTGATGGTGGGTCGCATAGGTTGAAGAAAATGTGAGATAGTGATGTCACAGACATTGCCATTGCCAAGTCCGAATGACGTCGTGGCCAATGACGCGTGCAGGTTTCCTGTTGGCTGAGGTGACAGCGCTGGGAAACTTTCCGTTTGGCCGCTCTCGTCCTACAAATGCCCGACGAAGGCCTGCCTTACCGAACGGACGACGAGTGACCACTGACGGTACTGGCAGGGCAAGCTCCATTGGTTGGGCCATTACATTTTTTGGCACGCTAGTAGTGAGAGTACACTCTTCTGAGCCAGAATTGTCCTACCGGAGTTTTTGGGTGACTCGGAAACCTGAACTGATATACATTGTATACATTACAAGTTTACAACCTAGGTTGGCCACCATCATCATCGGACGACTTGGGAGAAGTTCATTGTTCTGAGTGATGACATAATCGACCATTACTAGTATAGTCCATCTCATCTCACCACCAACTTAGCACCAGTCTCCACATCCCCAAACATCCGACCATAGTTGGTTTACACCCAACAGACCCGCAAGAATATGAAAGGATTTACGAAGGCAATCAAGCGGTGAGCATTTTCTTCTCGTTGTTTGAGCGGACCTACTCCAAGTCGAATGTGATGCGCAGTAGATCTCGCACATCCTCGGTTTCGTTCAGCAGCTCATGCTAGCTACACAGGACACCTCACCTCGTCACATCCAAAGCCGGCTTTTCAAAGAGTCAGTCAGCGATGCCTTCATATTGCCGCGAGTGGTTTCACATTGCTCTCAGAGTCATCCGATCCTGAATTCGATGACTACAACCTTCACTTCGCCGCGCTCGAACAGTCCACGGAGAAGTTACTCAAGGATACTAAGGCTTACACCGAGGCGGTCGTAGGTATGCATCCATATTGATTATGTCTACCGTCAATTCCGACCATCCGTTTCTTAGCTCTGCTGACCGGTGCCAACGGCTTTGCGAACCACTTCAACTTTATCTATTCGCCATTATCTGGAGAACTAACCCTAGGCAACAAACATCCAGATGCTGCTGCCACGATCGCCAACACCCCCGCCTTCTCTCAGCACTTGGATGAACTCCGCTCCGCCGTAGCGCCCGAGCTCGAACTCATCGAGAGTCGTGTCGTTGGCCCCGTAAAAGAGTTCCAGGGCGTTCTCAAGCTCATCCGGAAGACGATCACGAAACGTGACCATAAATTAATTGATTATGATCGATTCAACAACTCGTTGACCAAACTTCGAGACAAGAAGGAGAAGAGCTTGAGTGACGAAAAGAACTTATTCAAGGTTTGTCAATGAATGCGCGTGCTGTCTATCTGTATCCTTCTGATGGACGTTCTTAGCTTGAGCAAGACTTTGAGGTGGCGACGAATGAGTATGATTACATCAACAACACGTTGAAGCAAGACCTCCCCCGATTCATGCAGCTTGCTGTCCAGTTCATAGATCCTCTATTCCACTCCCTTTATTATATGCAGTACGTCTATTTCCTTAATTTTTGCAACATTATTTGAGCGACACTGTTTTGCAGGCTCAATATTTACTACCTATTCCTCGAGAAGATGAACTCGTTTGCTGAGGGCAAATATGATGTCACCAACGTCCCAGGTTCGCAGATCCAGACTGATTACGAGAACAAGCGCACGGATGCTTGGAGTCAAATGGAAGATCTTGGTATCACCAAACGGATAATATCTACATGTGCGTAGATAAGTTACGTCTTGTTTGTTTACTGATTTTGCTCATCGCGGGTTTAGCCAAGCTCGTTCAAGCAAAGCGTGCTGAAAGCGGTATCAGCGCCCCAATAGGACGTTCTCCTAGCGTAGCAACCGCATCTAGCACTGGCAGTCTTGGGTCGCGCGGCATGCCACCGTCTGCGATTGGTGGTGGTTCGTCGTTTATGAAGAAGGCACCACCGCCACCACCTGGTCCACCAGTTGCCCCACCACCCCCTTATTCTGCCACGAATAATAATGGAAACGGGGCTGTTGCTGCGGCCAAACGACCACCCCCGCCTCCACCAATCAAGCCTAAACCGAAACCCGAACGAGTGATTGAGTATGTTACGGCGCTATACGATTTCGATGCACAGGTACGACGTAGTCTGTCCCCAACTGGGTATGCCTACTGAACTTCCACAGGCCGAAGGTGATTTGTCATTCAAGACTGGTGATCGGATTGAGATTGTGAAGAAGACCGAAAGTCAGGAGGACTGGTGGACAGGCCGCCTAAACGGGTCAGAGGGAGTTTTCCCCGGTAACTACGTGCAATCTTGAACACTGGTCTGCAAGCACTGGTGACTGTAGAGAACACAGCTTTGTTTATTCTTGGCCTGTAGATTTAGTTTCGCGAATGACTCGGATGCCTCCTAATATCAATCAACATCCAGACCGACTGTTTTTCTTCTTAGCTCACACCTGCAGGGACCAGCACAGAGTCTTGCAATGCCCATCAACCAACCTTCCAATCAAATCAAGTCGGTACTCTGCGCCTTTTGATTGGGTCACTCTGACTTTCCTTTCAAGACTGACGAACGTGTCTATTGTTCGTTTGAAAAAGGGGGGCAAGCGTTTCGAGGTATCTAGTGAACACTCTGTCAGCGAGGTGCATGCCTACACTTGACCAATAGATCGCATGCTACAAGAACAAGGTACAAGAATGGCGAAATGGCGTGTCAGTGCGCGTTCATCGGACCTTCTGTTCTGTCTCATCGTCCGTTTGAAGTGAAACCAATCTAGACGACGTCCTCCAAATATCGAACGTGTTTACGAATGTTTCCAAAGGTGAAGTGGCAAAATCGAACGATCTCCAAAAGGCGTTCGGAACGTCGTCCGTGGACGAGGCCGTGAAAGAGGTCCGTCTCGATTTGTGATTGCGTCTGTGCCCGTTGTCGAGCTGCGTGTTAGATACTGAAAAAGGGCGAAATGCAAGTGGGCGAGAAGGAGCGCGAGCACGACCTGACGTCGCTGCGCAAGGAGATTGCGACGCTCGTGGCTGAAAAGTGTGTCGATCCGGCGACGCAACGGCCATATCCTGTCGGAATCATCGAGAAGGCGATGGCGGAGGCGGGAGTGAGCGTAAAGACGGGAAAGAACGCCAAGAGTCAGGTAGGTGGTGTGTCGTTCGTGCGTGGGTATGGCTCTGAGTCGGCGCGGCGTTAGGTGTCCGAGACGTTGCGGCTCATTCAGACCGGATCGAAGCTGCCTATTCAGCGCGCACGGATGCGTGTCCGTGTTGCGGTTCCTGCCACGGATGGAGAGGCACTGGGGGAACGGATCAAATCCACGGCCGAGCAGGTCGAGCGAGTCGACAAGGCGGAGATGTGGGAATATGTGAGGGGGTCCTGTGTTATGGATACGCTTGCTGACAGGGCTTGTTAGGTCATGCTGATCGATCCACCTCAGTTCAAGACGCTTTCCGACCTACTTCAAAAGGAATGCAAGGGAAGAGGGCGGCTTGAAACGCTGACACTCGCTGCAACGGCGGACAGTAGTTAGATGATTTCATTGGGTGTTAGCATGTAGATATATTCAGAGCGTCCGTTCGTTGTATTCTGAATCTTTGTATGTAATGTCTAGACTAACGTTTTACATTGTGAGATCACCTCCATTCTAACCTGCCTCTGTGCACGAAAGCACTAGTTTCGTGGTATCGTAGTCAGCGTGACCTCCAGCTGATCATCCACTAAATTGACCGAAATACTATAAAAGAGAATGAGCCATTAAGGGATTGGGCTCGAGATTCAAGAGTACCCTTCCAGGTCATGCACGATATAGTCAGCGTGACCAGCTCCCTCCTTCAAGAGCGTCTCAGGTGTGTGAGATGTACACACGGCAAGCGTTTGAGCGCCAGCAGCACGCCCTGCCTTGAGTCCAGATGGCGCGTCTTCGACTACCAGACCTAAGGTACAACATAAAATAAGGACGAGGCGGGACGTCCGGAACAGTAGGGCCCACATTTCTCGGGAGGGATACCGAGTGTGGCCGCGCCCGCAATGTATGGATCTGGCTTGGGTTTGCCTTCGGTGACATCGTTCCCGGTGACATATCCCTTACTTGGTGTGGGCAAGGAACACTTGGAGATAGCGAGGCCCGCGTAGAATCGGGTAGCTGATAATCATGTCACACACAGTCTCAGAGCCATGGCCAGGATATGTACCCGACGTAACGATAGTCCATTTATCTGGCGCTATGATACTGAGCTGCGTTTGGGTGGCGATTGAGTGGTTTAAACATTGCGAAGGAGTTGAATGATTACCTCATTGAGCAGTTTATGGGCGCCGTTGAGGACTTCGGGACCTCGACCATCCCGTTGGTTGGCAGCCAGAAGCTCGAAACGCATCTTCTCTTCCTACAATTGCCCGGGTCAGAACTTTGTCTCGAGTGATCGGGCCGACTCACCTCGAGCAGCCTATCATCCGTGATCCGGCAGTGCTCACGCAAGGTGTCCGTGAGTCTCCTGCCGTGAGTTAGGTGTGCGATGTTGGGTGGGAGATGGGCATATTGTTTGCGGAATTCATCCCAGGCGTAGAGAACACCGGGCGTGGAATCGATGAGAGTTCTGCAAGCAATGAAAAATCAGCCAAGCATGTGGTGGATGTGATTACCCATCGAGGTCAAAGAGAATCTATAGAGACGATCAAGTGAACGAACAATGAATGCAATATTTATTTCCGTACCGCTTTGACATGGATCGATGTCTTTTGTTCCATGTTTGACCGCGTGGGACTCGGATTACCACACAAGTCGTCTTTGTCCGATTGTCCTTATTGTGCAAGTATAAGAGCTCGTCATGGACATCCCTCTCCTCATCTCCTCCTCGTCTTTTCTTCTTCTTCCAAGGCATTGACTGCCATCATGAAGTTCTTTACGTTCTCTACTCTCCTTCTTGCATCGCTCGCTTCTGCTCGTCCAAGTCTCAGACAACGCCAGTCAGCTAGCTTCCTGCGTCAGAATGGCGAGGACGCTATCAATCTCAAGTATGCTCACTCGTCCTTACATGCCCGACGATTTTCTCATTCGTCACCAGCAATCAATTTCAGTCATTGACTGCCAATTCGTCGTGTACTTCTGGCAATGCCTGCGTCAATGGCCAATTCGCCCAATGTGTCAACGGAAAATATGTCTTGACATCCTGCACTTCTGGTCTGACGTACGTTTTTACTTGCTTGCGATAACCGGCAATAACCGTCGGTCATTAGCTGTGCGGCGTTGCCACTGGTAAACTCGCCTGGGACGAGCATCACCTGCACAACTCAGAGCGATCTGAATGCACGCATTGCCGCTACTGGAGCGATTAATGGTACCACTACTGCCAACACAACCGTCACTCCTTCCTTTACAATGCCGTCCTCCCCTCCAACCCCGACCTCATCCGGATTTGGGTCGACCAATTCGAGCAGTGCTCAATCTTCCCTGACCCTTCTCTCCTCTGTCATTGCTGCAAACTTTTCACAAAACGGTCTCGGTGGAAACAGTTCGGAACCTGGCGAAGTTGCTTCTCTTACCTCTACCGACAACTTCATAAACTTTTGTGCTACCCTTCCTGACCTTGCCATCACCAATGGCCAGCAGCTTGCAAATGGTTCTTGCAACCCTGCTCCAATGGGGGCGATTCCCTCCGCCTCCAACATGCCGAGCTCCAAGTTTGTTACACCCGTCAACCTCGCTGTCATCTCGCCAAACACCACTTTTCAAATCGCGTTGGCCGTCAGTAACCTTGCGACGGGTTACTTTGTTAATCCGGACACAAACTATCTTGCAGCCCCTCAGCAACTCGATTCAACCACTGGTCTCATTAAGGGGCATGTCCATATCGTCATCGAAGCTCTCGAGTCACTCAACCACACCACCCCCACGGACCCAACCAAGTTTGCGTTCTTCGCGGCGTTGAACGGTAAAGCTGATGCCAATGGCAAGCTGTATACCAATGTCACTGGTGGTCTTCCCGACGGCACGTACAGGATGTCTACTATCACTGCTGCGATGAATCACCAGCTCATCGCGTTGCCGGTCGCCCAACGTGGTGTTTCAGAGGACATGATCTACGTGAGTGTGAACTCTGCGCTCATTACAAAAATCCTTAAGTTACGTTTCTCGATTCTAGTTCACTGTCACTGGTTCGGGTCGGAGTACGAACAGTACAACCCCAGTTCCGACCACAGTTCCACACCCCTCTCCTCCCGCTACGACGTCTTCCGTTGTCCCTTCTACGACCCCTACCCCCACGGACACTCCTGGTGAAACGTGCGACTAGCTAGCCTACACGCTCACGAGATATTACCATACTAATATGGCATTAACTGGAGAAGTCGTTGATCGACCTCCCACTACCTGACATTGACATCGTCCTCGCAACATTTGTATCGATACATGCGTCTGTAGTAGTCTTTACTAGTCAGTTGGGAAACAAGGAATTGTACTTCAAACCAACGTTCTTCCTGATATGGATATTGATTGATGATCGACATGGGTTATTCCTCGCTTTATTTCATCTTCTCGTTGCAGCTGCGATACCTAACCAATCGTAAGTCTTACCATGTCTAACATATCTCGGTGATTGACCTTATATTACAGCACCTCTTGATCATGTCCGACTTGAGGAGTCCTGTCATCATCAAAGTCCCTGCAACTTCTGCCAACATCGGACCAGGCTTTGATGTAGTAGGTCTCTCTCTCTCCCTGTATCTGACCATCACCGTCAAATTCGGACCACCCTCCCCCGACCTTGTCAATATTACTTATTCCGGGGAAGGCGCAGACGAAGTCCCCCTCGATCCCTACCGAAACCTCACCACCCGCGTCGCACTCTACGTCCTGCGCTGCAACGACCACCGCTCGTTCCCGCCGGACCTCGTCAGCATCCACGCCGACAACCAGATCCCCTTTGGCCGCGGTCTCGGCTCGTCTGGCGCCGCCGTCATCGCAGGCGTGCTCCTCGCCAACACGCTCGGGAACCTCGCCCTCTCCCGCGAACGGATGCTCGACTACGCGCTCATGGTCGAGCGGCACCCGGACAACGTGACGGCCGCGCTCGTTGGCGGCTTCGTCGGATCATACCTTCGCGAGCTCGATCCCGTCGCGACCGAAGCGGCACAGGTACCGCTCTCGGAAGTGCTGCCAGAGTACCCTCCCGATGCGGGAGAAGAGTGGGGGCTGAACCCGCCTATCCCTCCGTTCGGCATCGGGCACTTTGTGCGTTTCGGGTGGAGTCCGGCGATCAAGGCCGTCGCGATTATACCCCGGTTCGAGCTGAGTACCGCCACGGCCAGGGAAGTGTTGCCGACAGAGTATTCTCGGAAAGACCTCGTGCGTGTGTGTCGGTTTCGTACGTGCCCTCTGGGTTGATCGAGGAGTGCAGGTGTTCAACATGCAACGGCTCGCCGTGCTGACAACTGCCCTTGGACAATCACCACCGGATCCAGATCTCATATACGAGGCGATGAAGGACCGCGTCCATCAGCCATATCGAAAAATGCTTGTATGTGATCGATCTGCCATGTTATGTCGCAGTTGATCAAGTCGCGTCTACAGATTCCTGGTTTGCCAACAGTTACGTCGTTGCTGACTCCACAATCACATCCGGGCTTGCTCGGCATCTGTCTCTCGGGCGCAGGGCCAACGATCTTGGCTCTCGCGACCCACAATTTCGAGGCTATTGCAGAAGGTGCCCGTGCATTGTTTGCCGAGGAAAACATTCAAGTAGACTGGAAGCTGCTTGAAGTTGTCGGTGGAAGTGAGACCTTCTCGGTGGAGGTCAACTAAATAGAGCTAGATCTGCATAATATGTACATACTCTGAATGGCCAGTTCCATCGCGAATGGGGACATGAAAACTTTCATGATCATTACAGGTCCATCAATAGTGTATCAATCACATGTATGGATCGTAGGTATTATGCTTCTGGGTATCCTAAGATAAAAAATATTCCGTCTTCTAGCCTCTGGCGTTGAGACAAACAGCTCTCATCGCAACCAGGGACGCTGAGCTGCCATCAAAAGGTAGATCGACTGTAAACATCACGTCACTGCGGTCGCTATTCAAGTAGACCGGGAGCGTCACAAGACTACTTTGGTCAACAGTGTCTTCTTCTTCTTGCACCCAACGGATCTGAGATGCGTTCAGATGGACGGCCTCGCCATCGTTGAGCACAAGCTTTCCGGCCTCCGCATCCCACGCAGCCCCTTCCAACGTCAAACCTACGTCACGATTAGACATGTGGAGGTGAACACTAATTGGCCGAGCTCACCATCGACAATGAACGCCCCCGGATTGCTCATCTGACCAATGTCCAATCGTAGACTCAGCGTCTCTAGACTCCACCGCTTGCGGTGAGCCACAGCTTGCCGAGTAGCCGTAATATATGCTTCTGGGAAGAAGAGACCTCCAAGCCATACTTCAACGTTGGACAAGGACTGCTGCATAGTCGTGATCCCGTCCAATTGAGCCAGGCGTCGAGCAAGGTCCGGGATCCACTCCGAGACTGACATGGCCTTGGGAACCTTGTAGCGTCTCCAGTGCGTTGGAATGGTTCCTGGATTACATGAGCTTTGATTGCAATCGAGACAGCGTCAAACACACCTTTGGTAAGGGAGCTCATCAAAGCACGGAGGTGGTTGGTCTGCTTCAGTGTACCCTCGCAAACCTTGACAACATCCGCAAGGTCCTTGCGAACCTGGTCGAGCAACTTGCGTCCGATAGAACCTTCTCGGAAGAAGAGCCGATACAGTGGATCTGGATTATCACTGGATTGTTTGGACAATATATTCAAAGACTAGATAAGACGTCAGTTACGTTCAAAGCATCCTAAGCAAAGCATCTTACTGATGGGAGTTGAGTTAGCCACTCGCGGCAGCGCTCATGAAGGTTGCGCATCCAAGCGGGCTGCTGTGAAGGCTGGTTCTTGGAAGGACTACCCGTACTTGAAACATCATCGTCATCGACAAGGGTTCGCATTTTCCGTAGCTTGCCGAGAAGCTCGTTACCTTTGACGACATCAGTTTTCATGCATGGAAACACCAAGATTACTAACCTTGAGCAACAGCAATGACTCTTTCTGCAGTCGGAGGGAGCGTCAACCATGACGGCGGCTCGCGATCAGGCAACCCTTGCACCCATGAAAGGAAGTGCTCCAACTTGGTACCATCAGGTGCTTCAAGAACCTGGCTGCTGTTGATGCTGGGAACCAAGTTGAAATCTACGTTGTAAGCCGCCGGAGTAAACAGTTTATCAACGAAAGCATCGAGAATGCGTTGATCGAAGTCGCTATCCACACGCCCACCGTAAACGGATTGTTTGATGAGTGTCCTGAGCGCATCCCATGGAATCGTGGCAGGATCAACATTCGCTCTTCCTTTGGCAATGGCGTCGAGCCATGTGTCGATAGTACCAAACGCAGAGGCCATATCGGAGTCATTGAAATCGTACATTTTGCTCCATCCCAGCGGGACGTACCGCAGCCGTTCTTGTACAACTGCGTGGAACCATGCAAGAAGGAAATACAGGCGAACTTTTTCTGCGGGTCCTTGAGCAAGGCGTTGCGGAGGGATGGAACCCAATGAATCAAGCAAGTTGGCCTTCACTCCGGGTGGAGGCTCGTTCATGATGATGCGTGACTGCCGGAGTATGTTGACAGGAATAGACGGGTTGGCTTCCATGGTCAAGAAGAGGCGGAAGTTGCGGTGAGGATTGAGCGTTTGCAATTTCTTCTCCAGCTGTCCTAGCCACGAAGGAGCCAAGTGAACGTTTTTAAGAAGGACCCACGTCCCTTGTCTTGATGCGGCGGCAATGGCTTGGTCTGCGAGAGTAAAGCCTTCCTGCGAGCCCATGGCAACCGACGAAGAGCGCGCTCCGACGGTTTGTATGAGATGTTCAACACGGTAGCTAGCATCATAACCGGTTACAGACACCAGAGCAAGTGGAGTCGCCGCAGGAACTTCGTTTGCAACCATGGCGCCAAGGTCGAGTTCGGACGACAAGTCATTGTGGAACACGGTCCGCACAAACAATGCGGTGGATTGCAAGAGGCGGTCCGGTCGCAGGCACTTGACAACAAGCATTGAACGAAGAGCCTCCACGGCAGCTACTCAGGTATTAGATCATGAAGGATCTGTGTAGCGAAAGTGGACACTTACATGTACTTGGCTCCCAAGGTAAAGGCACGATTGTTTCAGGGCTTGCAGATTGCAGGAAAGGAACCCAATCTTCGGGTGCCTCGAGAACGCTGTTGAGAACGGGCTTGAATAGACTTTGTTTCGCATAGTCCTCGAGGTGCATCATCTGGTCTGGGGAAAGTATAGAAGAAACCGGGTGTTCGCCTGAGGAGGCGTTAGGCTTTCCAACGATCCCCTGGCCACTTTCGAGCAGGAACTCGAGCTCGTCAGAGATGTCCTCGACGCCCCGCAGCTTCACTTGTGCTAAAAGTACAGCGAGCATGACGTAGTCACGGTGAAGCAAAGCTCTCGAAGTTCGCCTATACACGATCAGGAAAAGGTCGTTCAATAAAATCTCTCGCCGCCTGTTATAGTCAGTGACGTTCTTCAAGTTGGGATTGTGATGAAGCACATAGTCGAAGATGTCGAGGAAGAATTGCAGGGAGAATTGATAAAAGTGGTTCACGAGGTTGAGTTGCTCCAGGATAAAGAATACGGAACTGCAAGCTTGTGCCAACGGGAGATACTCCGCGGTCACTTGCTCCACTTCCTTCATGACCACGTCTGTCTCTTCCACTTTGCGCGTGATCTCGGCAGCCTCCCGTTTTAGCGTTTCCAAGGTACCAATAACTTTATCATCGTCGAGAATATTTCCAGTTGACTCGTTAAGAGCTTGAAGCAGCAGCTTCTCTAGCGTTCGCAGGCGAAGGCGGAATTCGCCTTGGGCTTTCATGAGGTCCGTCCGCTTCCGCTCGGTATCAGGTCGCTCCACCTTGAGCACTTGATCCAAGGATTGACTCTGGAGACTGCTACGTGTCATTGTGAAGTTGACGAACGTCACCCTGCTACAAATGTCAGGGGAGAATTCGACCGAAGGATCACGAGTCGAGAGGAACATTGTAAAGGCAGGGGAGAAGTCGATGTCCTGATTGCCGATACGGATGAGCACACGGCCACCAGTTCTTCGAATCTCCTTGTTCAAGACGGCATTCAGGATGGGATCCAGATGCTCGACGTCTTGGATGAGGATGGGATTGCCGAACCGCAGAGCGCTCTCCAAGACTTTGAGGAATGCTTCGTCGAGGAAACTTGTGACCGTGATCTTGCGATCCTTGTACTCGTTGAGCAAGAAGGTCGTCGCCTGGCCAGTGGGATCAATGATCAACGGGTATCGGTTGAATCGTTTGAGCATGATCGCATTCTCAGTAGTCAAATTGTCCGCCGGTAGCGATTTGGATTGCCAACTCAAGCGATCATCCGCCGTCGAGAGGTACTCCGTCAGCGACAGTTCAGGTTTAAACTTGACGTTGGCTTCCATAAGATGGCTGACCCAATCCTGCCACATCACTTCTCTGTAATGTTGGTCGAAGAAGCCGCCATACGCAAGAAATGCCGCAGACATCAGGACGTCACCAACGATGGTGCTCATTTCCGCATCAAAGGTACGACTTCCAGCTTCCCATCGTCCCTTCTCCGAGGATAAGCTTTCGAGGAGCCTCATACTACGATCAACCTTGCTCTGTACTCGCTCCATCTCCGATTTAATGGCCTGCGTTTCCGAGATAAGTAGCGCGTATTCATCCTTGTACCTGGCGATCTTCGCCTCCAGCTCGGCCACAATGGTGATGATTTGGGCAGCTTGTTTCTTGGTTGTCTCGGCCTGCGTTTCGAGGGATTGTACCTCGTTCCGCAGCGGTTCGACCTTGTCCAGAATTTCAGAGAATCGGACCTGGGCAAGCACCCACTTGACGAGAGGACCGCAGGCTTTACTGGCACGCTGAACGGTCTCGAAGTTGAATGACGGGCGGCTCAAAAAGTCCTTCTTCATAAGCTCACGGAGAGGCTTGGTCATTTGGTTATTGGTATCGAAGTTGACGATCCTCTGAATGAAGTCGTCTCGACGGATGATGCCTTGAACCGTTCGCCAGCTGTCAATCTTGTGCCCGAGAATCGTGCAGACAGACTCCATCGCCAGTTTCACGGCTTCGGGTGGATTGGCCATCGTCCTGACTTCTTGCAAATGTTGCCTCTTGATGTTACTGACGGCGGCCTGCGCTTCCAACACCGCGGGTTCTGCATCCGCGAGGTCAGCCATGACGACAGCACGACGCTGCGCAATGTTCTTGTCTTGCTCCACAAGTGCAGCCTGAATTTCGATTGATGCAGCCTTCTTCTGTTCGGCTTCTTGCTGATCGGCAACCATGCGTTTGAGTTTCTCATTGGCTTCTGCGTCCTTGGCCTGAAGCTGCGAACGCTTCGTGGCAAGACTCTTGCGAAGCTCCTCGACCTGTGTCACCGTGTCCTTGAGTTTGTCGAGACCGACATGCAGGTGACGTTGCTGTTCCTCCAGCTCGTCACGCTTCTCGTTGTAAAGCCTAACATAATGGTTGATGCTAAGGAATGCTAGTCAGATCAATGGTCCATTTCAACGACGAAAGGACTTACAAGTCGAGGTAGTGTCGAGGCGTAACATAATTGTAACGACCTTGACGACGACTGATGCGCTGATTGATCTGGTGCATCGACATGTGGACGTAGACGAGCGCGTTCACGATGGCAGTGCGATGAATGGGGGGCATGGAAAGCTCGCGATAGGCAATAGGGAAGTGGATAGGCGGGATGTACGACGATAGGTCCAAGTCTAACGTACGCGTAAACTCCATGCCGACTTGGTAGAACGCCTGGTCCGACCAGTCACCGAACCAATCGAGGACGCAACGATTGAACAAGGCGGGAGACGTGGCGGCGCGGGACGCGAGTCCGTTCTCTGGTGGATTCATAGTGAAGACCACGTGGAGATTTTTTGCGACTTGCTGAGTGAACCACCTGTACAATTCCTCGTGCGAGTCAAGCATAAGCCCGTCTCTTTGTGACCCTTCCTTGCATGCCGTCATCAGAGCAGCATGCTCATCGCCCTCGAAGAGACCAGGCACCTCAGCGTTTGCAAGAAGCGTATTCATGCGTTCTAGGAAGCCCGAGTCGAGGACATTGGATTCGTCCATGATGAAACATATCTTCTCGCCCTTGCAGCCAGCGCGTCTCAAGACGGTACGGAGATCGTCGTCAAAGTCATCGCCAGTGTATTTGTTCGAAACTTTGATCTGGAAGATGCTCAACCCATTGAGCCAGGCAACGAAACGAGAAAGAGTCGTCTAGTAAGCATCATCAGCCTTATAGTTTACGCATCAAAAGTCTCCTCAAATACCTTGCCACTGCCGCTAACACCAATTAACAGCAGGTGTCCCTGGACTTGGCGGAAAACACGGTCAATCCGGAGCACATGATCGAGCACGTCGTTGAAAAGAACGAGAGGGACGTCCAATTCCTCCTCATAGAACACGCGGAGACGCGCCTTTGTATACTCGCGAAGAACTTCTCTGTCCACAGGAATGTAATCTTTCGATGTCCAGTTGGAAAAGAGAATCGGTCGGTTCAAAGCTTCGTCACGATCGATAGTTGGGAAATGTTCCAATGCTGCAAAGTCAATGTGTTCGTCCGTCCACTGTTTCTCTTCCTCCGTGACAAGTCGGTCTTGGAAGAGACGGAGGGCCTCATGTGCCCAGACACGTACCAAACCCTCCACAGACAGAATCTCCAGCGGGCGGATAGCCTCGTAGATACCTCGTACCCACCTCGTAAGTTCACGAGGACTATAGACGTAGTGGGCTTGGATGTCAGAGGTGAAACGTTTTTGCGAAGCGAGGTAAAAGGAGACCATCGCATCTGTGAGAGGTTCTGCGTACGCGCGCAAGGTTGGAATGACCTTGAGAAGGGCGCGGTTGTATGTACCATAGATCTGCTTGAGTGAAACCTCTCCCGGATAGTCCACCATGACGAGCGGCGCATGACGAAGGAAACGGTGACTAAGCGGAACTCGACCGGGATCGGTAGGCGGGTTACATGCACCGACAAACTGGATACGTTCGAGTTTAACCCACGACATGTCGCTTGCGCGCCAGTAGCCATTGCCTTCAACCAACTGACGCAAGAACGAGATGACCCGCTGAGTGCCGTACTTGTCTTGAGCAGGTAGGTTGATTTCATCACAGAATATAACCAGCCAGCGGCCAATCTGGACCGGTGCAAGGATGACGCCGTTCGGGGTCTTTCTATATTCGCAGTATTGCTCGAACGTCTTGAGTATAAGCTCAGGAGTCGAGGCGCTAGAAAAGTTAAGGCCAACGACTTCCATATCGGGAAGCTTGCGAAGAGCGCTGAAGAGCGTCATAGTCTTCCCCGATCCTGGAGGTCCACACAACATGAGAGGCTTGTGTTCAGAAAGCCACGAATACAGGACCTCCTCGTGACGCACAGTATCCATGGTCGGAACGACAACGTCTGCTGCGGTAACGGAATGTGCGTCGATTTCGATCGAGGGAACCTTGGACTGCCACGCGATCCAGTCCCCAGTGGCAATTTGTACATCAAAGTCGATGAGTGACGCCTCAGCAGTCATCGGCGGTAGGTCAATGCCAGTTTGCTCCCGTAAAAACTCGCCCATCTCTGCACGCAAGTCCAGTTTAGCATCACCAGAAAAGGCCCATATAATGCTAACGAGCAACCGTTTCGTGACGTATTGTTCGACCTTCTCGGGGGGAAGCGGGAAATCGGAATGTTGAATATTGTATTCGATGATGTTACGCGCGGTCTTGTTGAGCAACGAGAAGAGCGTATGAAGGGCGCGTGTAGTCGTAAAATCCATGATGTGGTCAATGGATCCCGCGAATTCGAGAGCAGAGCTGACCAGATCTCCGTCCGCAAAGTAGCGCTCGAGGATGCCCGCAATCTGAACCTGAGTAGAAAGGTGGGTGGAGCCTGACGTTTCAACACCGAGAATTTCGGCACGGCGACCTGGTATATCAGCAGCGTCCTCGTCGTCCGCATCCAAGGGTACGGATGACAGAGTGTTGAGGTAATGACGATAAACCATGGAAGATTCGATGACGTCTTCGCTGAACCAGATCATACCGCAGCGACTGACAGTTGCGAGAGTTGCATAGCGCAGGTGCTCGACTTCGAACATGATCCGGACATTGGGAGGCAGATTCAGACGTTCACCATTAGGAAGCGTGAGCAACTTGTTGTCGTCAAGAACACTAAGAACTAGTCAGTCGATTGATTCACCGATTGACAAAGAAACCGACCTGTTCAGGTTCTCGACCCACTCTGGATCGACGTCTCCGTCGAATATGATCCAGTGTCGCTTCGAGCTCTCGCCACGCACATCATCCACAATTTTGCGCAAGATATGAGTGAACAGCCCATCGTTCCACTCGCGCGTAGTCGGGTCCAATGTGCCATAGAGCGCGTCCTTGTGGATGGCCTTCGGATCGATGACATACGACACACCTTCGATGCCATCGAGCCTCTCCAACGCCGCGAGAAGGACTTGCCACGCATTTGTTTTGCCAGTGCCCGAAGGACCGACCATCATCAGACCATGTTGGATCTTCTGAATCTGGTACAACTGGAGTATCTTGGCGACCCACCGTTCGCCATCCACTAGGCGCCTTTCAGCACAAACTTTCAAAATTCGTTCACGAAGTGCCTCCAGGTCGACGGGCACGTAGTCTGTGCCAGGAAAGACGTCTGCAAGTAGGCTAGAAGTAATTCAACGTTAAGCATGAAAGTATTTGTCCCGCCATTAAACCTCACCTAGTGAGCAAAGGCACATCATCGGCAACTAACTTGGGCACAATTGTCTCCGTAACGCTCTGGATGACGATGATCTGCTCCGAGACAGTGTCCGAGAGGCCGCTGACACTATCCTCGTCCTCCAGCTTGGCATTCTGCAGACGTTCACGCTTGAGGATACCTGCACTAGCAAGGACGGCCTTTAGTGCACGCAAACCAAAGTCATAATGGGGTTGAGGTGACAACTGCTCATCACAAAGATTGAAGAAAGGGACAATCTTGGAGGCGAGAGACTCGGCCGTTCTGAAACCTTGTGAGAAAAGCATGACCTGAGCAATAAGCTCGCGATCGGGTCTCGTCATTGCCATCCTGGGATCTGGTCAGAGTGACCGCTTGTATGACAAAAACACAAACGCACGGTCTAAAAAGCTTTGTCAGGTTAGGCGGAAGAGTCGACCGTCCAGCATAGTTGGGGTTGGTAGTAATGAAGATTCCTGATTAAAATGCTCAGCGGACTGAATGACTGCGTCAAGAAGACCATACCAATGTTCTTGTTGATCTTCAAGCTCTTCCCAACAAGCTCGATCTCGGTATTAGGATTCTTGGCTAGAGCAGCCAATCCTTGCTGGATACTTTGCACCTGTTGTGAGACAGCACTCAAAATACGTTCCTCCAATCGATTGAATTCGTCAAAGCATCCCCAAGCGCCGACTTGGCAGAGACCGACAAAGATACGACCCATAGCCTGGAAATCAAACGTCTCATCACAACAGAATACCAACACAAAGCGACCAAGCTGAACACCAAGTGCCTTGACGGATTCAGTCTTGCCTAGACTGAGGTATTAGAGAACATAAATACTGCACAAGGCTCGACGGAGGTACCTGTTCCGGCTGGACCGAATGGAGAACCACCAAGCTGACTGTCTAGAGCTTGAGTCAGAGTGAGGTAGACCCGATCCGTCAACGGGGTCTGCACAAGACGATCTGGAACACCCAAGTACTCCCACCCATAAGGGAACGTGGCGTTTGCAACTCGGATGGCTAGACGGTCGAGAGGATTCTCGGTCGATCGTTCTAAGTAGAAACGCATTTGCGAAAGCCACGTAAAGGCCTTTGTGTCGACGACCCGCTGTTGGATAAGGGCGCGCGTTACATCTCGTTGATGGACGAGTTCCGTGATAAGGTGTTCACATTTGCGACGAGTGACAGGGCTAAGCTCCCGTAAGACAATGTCAGCGAGGAGGTCAAGCGCCTGAGAGATCGTTTCCAGAGGTCCTTCGGGGAGATTGCCTGACTCCAAAGAGCCCTCGACGGAGGTGGTCCAGACAACCTGTATAGCCAACGTAACAAGCTGGGCAGGATACTTCTCCATCCAATACATGAGTTGTTCCATATTCAGCGGGGACCCAGTACCGTAGAACGATTGCAGTTCGGCAACAGCGTCGCAAAGTAAGTCAGCCAAGGAAAGTCGCATCAAAGATTCGAGTCGAGCAAGCCAATCATTGATCTTGGGATAGTCTTTCAGCAGGATTGGCTCGCTGAACTGAACTTCCTCTCCTTCTCGTGAAGCCATCCCCTGAATTTGAGTCAGGTCGTCGTCGAGCTTGATCGTAGAAATGCCGGCGAACATTTTCTTGAGGTGCTTCATAATGCGCAGAATATCCTTGCTGTTACCGATGATCTCCAGCAGGTCCTCGTCACCAACAAAGTAGAATCGCGGGAAAGATGATCGCTCGCGCTCAAGGTATTCACCAAGGGCCTTCTGGATCTTGTTCAAGAGATCAGCGAGACGCTCCAAGCTCTTTTGTATTCCTTGAATGTTCATGACGTCAATAACAAATGGTGATTTGTACACCTTCTTCATGACGGTCAAGAATTCGGCGTTGATGTTTTGGAAGCGAGCGCTCTCCACAGGGAGAAGATGTTTGATGTCTGCACTTCCAGAAAAGATGCCCTCCAAGTACACCCACTGTCGTTGAACGTCGATCCAAACATCTTTCATGAAAAGTGAGCGGCGTGGCATGGAGTATGTGTGTGCTTACCAAACAAAACGTGAATCCTATTCAATTTCTCTTCCCATGAACCAGCCTTTGACAATGTTAGCAGGAGAAACAAGGGGTTCACTGAAACCACACCTCTTCCTCAAAGACTAATAGAAAAAGAGTAAGCTTGGTGACATGTATGTCGCGCATTCTATCGACGTACCTTTGTAATAGGGAGAAAGCTTCATCGCGGTCAATGAGTTCAAGTTCTCGCTGCACTTGTTAAACAGCTCATCCCAACCCCTGGAGTATGACATGAACATGTTACGAGCGATATGAATGTAGGCAGTTCCCACCTAATAAGTCGACACTTGTTCTGGTAGTTCACGAGATCTAGGGTGTAATTAGTCCAAGTCTCCTTGACTTGCTTGATATACTCTTCGAGAGCCATCTATGTACAAAGTCAGTACAGTGCATGCGACCAAATTCACGATACACTGTACCTCTCCCTGGGCCTGCACGATGACCTCGCGTATGAGCGATTCATTCTTTTTCAAGTCCAAGTCGTAAACGTTGCCCAAAGTCATACTTTGTGGACATGTCAGAGGAAATTTACGGAAAGGCGAATCACGTACACAGGAAGGCTGATTTGCGAAGGCAATCGCAAAACTTTGAACAACTGCTTCCAATGTCTATCCTTCAATGCCTCCGACTTCAAGTCAGAGATGATCGCATTCGACTTCAAAAGTCCTCTAAGAACGTCCTGGACATATTCGAATGCCGCATACTGCCGCATGCGCGTTGGCATGTCCTTGGTCGATGACAAGAGTCCATCAATCTGCTGCCTCAACTTTCTCGGTTGCACAGTGGCCCACGACATCTCTCTCAACTCCCCAATCTGACTCCAGACGCCTGAAAGTGCGGTCCAGACAGCCTTGAGGTCCTTGAGTTCCTCGAACACGGGTTCCAAGCGCGTATGACGCGTCAACTCAAGGTCGAGAGCCTCCTTGGCCCTGCACACGAGGTCGTATTCTTCCTTGACTCGGTTCAACTTGCCTTCAAAGACGTTGATGGTGTTCATGGCAGTATCTGCACGTATGCTGCCTTGCACGGGACGTGTCTGCTCCCATTCCGCAAGGATATCACTGATCTTGTTCTCTACGATCTTGTCTTCGGCGACGATTTTCAGCTGGAGTCCAGCTTGACAGAAAGACCGAGGTGAGACAAAGGGAGACGAAGGCAGTCACGATCTTACCGAGCTGCTCCTGGATAGAATCATTCTTGCGCTTGAGGATCTCGTTGTATGCGCTCCATTCGCCTCGGAGCTGATCGCTGTAGAGCCAGTCCTCTGGAAACTGGTATCTGAAACGCTCGAGGGTCTTCTCTCCGTTGGCGCAGAGCTCTATCATGGGTGCCCATGCCTTGGTCTTCCGCTTGAGGTCCTGAACAAACGTAATAAAGGTGACCGCGGCTGCGGTGGAAGAGTTGGAGGGACTGAACGCCTATTCGAACGCGGTCAGCAGTCGCATTGGGCGCATACACGCACTCACCTCCATAATGTGTCGGTCGTGAAAGCAACCCAGACGCGTTCATTTGACGACCCTCGAATCATGTGGGAACAAATTTGATAATCATCCAAATCAGCCCTGTCGTGCACGTCCCCGACGCCTCGAAAAGCCCACTTGCCAGCCATGTCGGGACGTCAACAGCGCGTGATGGTTCAGCCCATCGTACGCACGGGCCTTTCTATCTGGCGCTATTTACTGATGGAAACGCATACCAGAATGTCATCTTCAAAAATTTGCAGCAGGTCACTCCCTCACTTGCCTTGTCGCGTTCATCACTGACGACACACGTCCACAGCGGGCAAAAGTCGTGATATGGCTCTACGACAACATCGAGATGCGAATTGAAGGGCGCATCATTGTACGTCCATCTGATTAATCGCTAGATCATCTCGGTTGAATCGTCTCTTGAAAGGCGATGGCTTCGCGTTTTCTCTGCCTTCATTTGTGTGAGGGTTTGCGCTGATACCTTTCGCTTAGGGTTTTGATGAATTCATGAACATCGTCATGGACGAGGCAGCAGAGGTGTACGTCAAGGATGCAAAACCACGACGAGAGCTTGGTATGGCTTTCTTTGTTCTTGTTCCCTTTGGATCTGTTAACCACCTTCCAGGCCGCATTCTTCTCAAAGGTGACAACATCACTCTGATCCAGCAAGTGGTATAATTACTCGTGTAACATTCCTTGTATACATCGATAAGATACATCTGCCCATCACAAATTGTAAATAGGTAGCAGTCGGGTCAGATTCAACCCTTGCCTACATAGCGGACACTCTGCTTTTTCTCTCCCCCAACCCACAATACAGTTCCAACAGAACAGATGGCCGCATTCCGTCGTACAACTGTCTGTCCGTTCTTCCAGGCACAGTGTGCACGACCGACTGGCCCTCGTCCGAGCAGGTATCGCCCCGACGTCCAACACCGTGTTCTCGTCCTCCTCGGCGGACTTCACGGGTACGTTCTCGGGGTCGACGTGCTCGAGCATCGTGCTGACGAGTCGGTCGTCGATAAACATCTCCCGCGTCTCGTCGAGACTGCGTTTTCCGCGCGATTTCTCAGTGGCGCCTTGACCACGAGAACGCAAGTAGTGTACCAGCCGGTAGAGGAGTCGGATCAGGATGAGGATCCCGAGCAGAGAATAGGATGGCGGGCGCACGTGCGGGTTCTCTGGTGTGGACGAAATCTGTAAATAGCGATGAGCATCTCTGATGTACCAAGGTAAAGACTGTGGTAATCACATGCCGGATACCTAACATCCGCTTGCCGAGGTCGTAGTACGTGCCCCGGAGGTAGAATATAGCAAGGTTAACATCTGCGGCTGTCTCGAGACACGCAGGCAGTATACGCAGGGTACTCGCCACCCTGGGAGACAATGAGCTGAGATGTGAACCCCATCGTGCAAGAATATACGAGGGGAGAATTGGCAGAAGAACGAGGGCTATCCGCGAAGTTCTGGAGGGTGCTCTGTCGCTAAACGCGGAGTGTTGCCAGATGTCGGTGTATTCTTCTCCCAGTGTCTGCACGGCTTCGGAGGGATGTCAGGAAGCAGCATGAAGGATAGTGTGTATTTCAAACCTCGGCCGATTGTCAAGCCATAGTAGAGCAACTTGAGAGCAAGGTCGACCTCTTTGTCCCGCCTCAAAAGCCATCTCGTACCTAGCAAGTGAATGAGAGACGTGCAGTACGAGTATGCAAACGGCCCACCCAACCAGGAGCGGAGCACGGCTTCTGTTTGCTCCTTGAAGGACAGGACATGAAACAAGTCTCTTTGGTTCGCTCTGACTGTATCCTTGTCAGTAGGTGACGCGCAAAGTGATGTAGTGGACACACTGATTTGGGCCTGTCGAGCACTGGGAAATGGCGGCAAGTATGGAGACATGCCGGAACTGTCGGTCGGACTTGGTCATTAGGACTACATCTTTCTCTTTACTTTCGTTTGGTATCTTTTTGTCACCATGGCAGCTCGAGCTCCTCACCCGCAAGAGCCAACCGTCTGGCAAAAATGTGAGTGCTACCTAAAACACACAGCCGCCAATTTTTTTGACTCGAGGCCTGGGTCATGCACAGTAAAGTACGTCTCTTACGCGTCCACCACGCCTCCGAACTGAACACGAACACGTATTTCAATTAGAATGGGCGCCCTCATGGGTGGAGGCGTTGGTCTTACCATCGGCTTCATTTTTGGTTCATACAGTATCCTCAGGTGAGGCTTCTTGTTGAGTCACGGCAACACACGACTGAACACGGAGGACAGAGGGGGCGCTGGGCCTAGAGGGTTTCTAGCAACGCTCTCCCAATACATGCTTAGCAGTGCAGCGACGTTTTCATTTTTCCTGGCCATTGGCTCGGTAAGTTTATGGCCACTCCCAACGCGTGTTTTTGATTGCGGCCGCAATACTAGGTTATCCGAAACGACGCGATGGTACCACCACATCTGCAAGCGGCGCAAATGCAGTTCCTGTCGCCCCTGGTTCGGTCAAGAGCGGAAGGGGCGATGCTGATTCGGGCACGCTGGGAGGCAGAGAAAGCACGGAGAACGGTCCCTGCTTGAATCTATCTAATCCTGTTGCTTATCGGATCTTGATACGTGACGTAGTGATCAATAGGCAGCATGAAAAACCGCGATGCGTATGCAATACAGCTACATGGCTACTAGGATACATACATGGTATGCAACGTGGAGTGGATCTAGTATGGGCACGCACGGCGTGGGACGGAGCACCGAATCGATCGGTGCGTGGTTGCGGACACGAAACACAAGCGCGTTAAAGCGAGTGGATTGATGTTTAATGTCCGAAATGGGCTGAGGCATGGGAAGAGGACCAGGCCGGAGCTGGGTGCAGGTCAGATGAGAGTGCATAGGACGGCTGTTTTGCTTGCCTGGAACTCAACGGATGACGCTGGTGAGCCGATTCCAGAGCTGTTTTAGCCTGCCAGGCTTTGGTTTCGGCGCTCTCGCAGCGCAAACGTCTACCAGCGACGGAGTATAAGATATATGATATGGACCGGAAATGACGGGTCGTGGCGGGGGCGGAGACTTTTTCCACCACTTGGCGAACCAGCGCATTGACTTCCGCGGCTCCGAGGGAGGACAAGGGAGGAAACGTAGGGGAGGAGCGTTGTAATAGACGGCGTTGTCATAATGTACTATTGGGGCATCGACGAATTTTACAGAGGGTGGGGAACGTCTCTTTCTGCGACGTGTAGATTTTGAAGTCGTGGCCATGGAGATGCCAGAATCATGTCGAGTGAGGATTGACTTGAATTGGGGAGGCGAGCGTGTGTGAACGGTGGAACAAGAGCCAATGGAGGAGACGCTCTGTCGGGCGCGGAAGACGCCGCCATTGGGGGGATCGGAGGAAGGAGAGGAACAAGATCTTGAATATGGGGAGGGTTCAAGAAGGATGCTTTTTGGACGTGCAAATGGGTGGGAGGAGGGTGGAGTCTGGGGAGAGGATGAATGGGAGGACACGGGAAAGGGGGAGAGGAGGGAGACTGACGAGGACATGTCTGAGAGTGTAAGGCATGGCGCAGTACTCGTCATGTTCCGGGATGGCGTGCTGAGGGCAGCGGCCGAGATTAGCGGCGGGATTGGTCGACATCGGAGGGGTCGCTCACGGGGAGATCGCTGAGGGTAGTGACTGGGGAGAGCTCAGAGACGGACTGTGTTTGATTGATAAGAGAGAAACGGAAGAGTGAATGAGAAAACATACGTTGACAATCGTGTCAGTGTCAAGCCAATCAGAAAGGACGTTGTCAAACTAGAATAGAAAGGTGAGCGAGAAGAGGGACCTGAAGGAGACACGAACCTCGGACATGGTGGGAGGAGAACAAAGGGAGAACGGAGCAGGGAGAGACAGAAAAAGAATGCCTGCAGGCAAAGGCGTGTTTTTTGACATGAGACATTCGGATCTACTCAGATTGTAAACGGCGTGTCGACGTGCATCCCGCTCCAGATACCCCGCACAGACTCGCTCATGCTCTCCACTATCCGACCCTTCTTGAGCGGCTTGATCTTGGCGCCGGACGAGTCGAGTATCAGCTGCACCTTTCTCTCTATCCCGTTCACCTCCAAACGCTGCAGCGGTATCACCTTGTCGCGTCCGTTTGCTGGCGACGGGTCAGCCGAGCAAGACGACACGGGATGGGATGCGACGCACCGTAGAAGCCGCGCGCGATGGGCTCGTGGCCGTTGCGCTGCTTGACGACGAACTCGACGTGGGGGTTGTCGCGAGCGACGCGTTGGACGTCGTTCGAGATGAAGGTGCGCGCGTTGGCCGAGGACGGGCCGTGCTGGCAGAACTCGAGGACGACCTTGCGAATGGGCGGCACGAACGCGGCATGTCCGTTGGCGGGTGTGGACCGCAACTGCGCCCTCCAGAGTGCGGACGCCATCGAGGAGAGTGAGCCGAGGCCGAGGCCGGCAATGGGTTTTCTGGGATTTAAAATGAAATCTCCGCTTGAACATCAGTTACGCGTGCTTGTTAGAGTACGATTTCGGTAAATCGTCATTTTGGTCGGCCATGGCCCGCGCAACGCGAAGTTCAGCGACACAATTACAGAGCGAAAAGGATCTGCCGTCCTCCGCAAAATCAAAGTCGTCCACGAAGAAACGCAAGCGCAACGACGCCGACGATCATCCTCCCGCAAAGCAACCACGCCCTATAAAAGATGAGCAGAACATCGACGACCAGTCTTTGGCTGTCTCCAAGTTGCAGAACTTGCAACTCGCCGCAGACGTGCCCATTCGCGCCTCCGACGCCCAGCAGATCCTCGACATTCTCGAACCGTAAGTTCGCTTTCTTCCCCTCTCAGCGTCTACCAACAACCCCCCGTCAGCATCGATTCTCAAGCTTTGCTCGACCGCGTCTTTCCTCTCCCCTCCGACCTCTCCGAGCCATCCTCCTCAAAGTCCCAGTCTCGCCCTTTCTCTTTCCGCGCACTTCTCAGAGACCCGTCTCAATATCCCCTCCGCGTTTTACGTGTACGCTTTTCCCGTCCCTCTTCTTGCCCTCTTTTCATTTTCACCTTTCCTAGGCTGCCGTTCAACATCTCTTCCCGGTATCCTACCATCCGAGGTCCCGTCCCTCCTCTCCTGCGTCGCAGCAGCTCCGTTTCTGCAACCTCGCGTGCTCCCTCCTTGACCAGGCCTCTTTTCACTCCGTCCCTATCCCACTCGACATCGATTCTCACCTTCCCGATTCCCCAGATTCCTCTTCCGCAACAGACACCAAACCTAGCCCTCACGAAAAACACCCCGATGCACACCACCTCAAAAAGTATGCTCTCATGCAACGTTTGCCGTTTGCCACTTGGTGGTCCTCCCTCAGCTCCGATCTCGTTCCCTCAGACAGTAAACCCCTCAAAGACTTGTCCACAGCAAACGCAGAACTCGTGGCCATATTACCCTCTCCCTCCGCCCCAGCTCCTGCTGAACCTTCCTCGCCAGTCTCTGCCCCTGTCACCCTCGCGTCCTATGTTCCCAAGAAACCACCAGGCTTCAAGCCGAAACTCCCCGGGCCCCGTCGTGTGAGCTGTGGCGCGTTCCTAGATTATGGTCCATATGCTAGTTTTGCCCCTGTTTTCGAACAAGACGGTGTCGAGGTCGGCCGCTCAGCCATGGGTGAATTGTTCTCGAGATGGGAGAGTAGAAAACAGTCGTGGTCAGACGAGCCCGACTCCCTCACGCAACTGCCTAAGGATGAACCCGATGAACCCCTCAATTCTCCTCAGCCCAACGGCACCGACACGTCTGACATCCTGGACGATGATGCCTTCTTGGAGGGGCTCTTCTTGCCAGAACAGGTATCCATGTTCAAGCAAGCCCTCGGAAGCTTGGAACTCGAGGCAGCTGTGCACGAATTACTAGAGCGAAATGCGAGAGCCCTGAAAAGACTAGAAGAACTTCAAAACAGACGGTTATTAAAGCCGGGTGGGTTCACCCCTGTTGAAGAGGGATCAGAGGAGTGGGATACTGGTCAGCTTTATTGCCCTTTCAACGCGCTTTTTCTCACTAGTACTCTAGCCCAGGGTATTCTTGACTCCCTTTGCGTTCTCACCTCTCTCCGGCCACGGTTGTCTACCTCTCAAAATGCGCCCCTCGTCCCATCCCCATCTTTCCTTCACAAACTCCAACGGAGTCTGCCTATTGCACCCACTCAAGGCTGGCAGGGGACACTCCCCGCAGACAACGCAACTGCCCTCCGTGACGATGCCACGCTCTATATCAAGTCAACGGCGACTGCCATTCCGTCGGCGCCATCCGCGCCACCACCCCATACGCCAACGCCAACGCAACCCGCAGCCGCGCAAGCTACGTCTGCCACGGCAGCTGCCACAGCCTACGCCAATTATTCTTACAACTACGCGGCACCTTATCGGACAGGTTACCAATACAAGCCCGGTCAACCAACGCCGTATTATCCCAACGCGTACGCCCAGACCACACAGGCCCAAGCTGCATCACAGTATTACCAGGGTCAGCTGTATGGCGCGGCCGGACAGCAACAGTATGCGTATTCGTCCTGGTATCAATATAACCCCCAGACCCAGGCCACCACGCCAGCAGGCGGGTCTCGCAAGGGAACACCCCAGCCCACCGCTGCTGCTACGACCCCCGTACCAACGACACCGAGCACGATACCGACTTCGTACGCGGGCTTTTTCAGTGCGGCGGCGCAGACGGCAGGCCAGCGCGCGGTGGCGAACACGGTTGCGACGGCAACACCGGGTGGGAAACCGTATCAACCCACTGCGGGCGGATCGTGGACAGCGCCCGTTGGCGCAGGCACGGCGGGGTATGTCGCTTCCACGCTGCCGCCGCACATGAGGGCTGTGGTCGCGGGACAGCCGGGTGTTGCGGGCGCGTACAATCCCGGTCTGTATCAGGCCAACTACTACGGGGCGTATCAGGCGACACCTTCCCCCGCACAGTCATAACTGTGTCCCATGCACATTGGTGTCGTCTTTCCTGCTAGAGTATTAATAATCTACGTACTTGTACAGCGGGTCGCTGCAATAATCTCATTGAGCATTGGAGCGTTGGAAAAAAGAGAGTGCGAGTAAACCCTGAACATGATACCCACACGGCGAGAGTGAGAAAAGAAGAATTAGCAATGCTGGCACATGTCTGGCACCGTTTCAAACGCCCAACTTGTCTTGAAAAGAAGGGTAGGGGTTCCGGTTCGGCATCCGCCAACATCTATTCTTGCGTGACAAACCACCTCTTCGTTGCCTCGAGCATTAGCGCCGCTCTTATGAAGAGGAAAGAGCCCGCCTTATCCTTGACCGCAACGCCGACCTAAAGAAACACGGCAAGGATGGGCGGGCAGCACGCGAATGAATGAAAAGAAAAGGAAACCGAAACAAACATTAATCATGTTGTGCAAATGGTTTTCGCACGGTATGTCAAGAAACGCTTACTGGAAAAAGAGGGTGTAGGGTGGCACTAGGAAGAAAAGGAAAATGGCTTGCTAATTTTACGAATAAGTATCTATAACTAATAAAAATCCCCGAGATGATACAGCGCAAAAAGAAAAAATATTAGGCCGCATAACCAACGCCTAACCTCAGGGCAACGAGGACGTGTTGCAAATACGACACACCACAACTCACCGGCCGGCCAGACTGGCGTATTTGGACACGCTTATCATGTGTGGCTGTCGGGGAGCTTTCATAGCCGGGTATATCAGCATGTCCTCCACCGGCGTCGGGAGGGGGTGCGGGCAGGGAACTGGAGGGTGGGGAGGCGAGCCCTGGAAAAGCGATAGACAGCTCTCAGTCAAATCCGGAGAGAGCGCGTCCGCCTCGCTGTCACTTCCAGACGTCCGCCACAGGATGTCCTCTATGGTGACCGTGTGCGATCGCGTCGTCGGTTGATCCACGTTCGAAGTTCCATACGCAAAACGCATCCGCAGGCGACGCGTGTGTGGAGACACGTTGTCGTCCTCTTCCGAATCTATTTCGTCGCCGTCCGCATTGAGTCGCGCTGTATCGAGTGTCAGACGCGGAAGAGGATACCCAAATAGAATCGCTCACTCCAACCTCTTCGCCGTCTGCCCTGTGCCGGAGGAGAGGTGGCACTAGAACGGACAGGTACTTCATCCCTCCGACTCGTATCGGCACCCGGTCGGGCGGGATCGGCTTGAGGAACAGATAGAAGCTGGTCGTCCCGATCCCGCGCGAGAAGATTGACCAACGTTCCCCGAATCTCAGGTGTATTCGCCAGATTCCGAGGGGTGTCCTGGGATGTATCTGCACCCTGAGCACGGTCCCGATAGATTGTAAAATTTTCCCTAAAGACCGCGGAAAGACTACGAGAGCCGGAAGTCGCGAAGTCGTCAATAGGTGTGCCGTCAGACGATGTACGTGATATGGACTGTGGAAGGACGATGCGGGTGGTATTGTCGACGAGCGTGACATCGCGGGCAGGTCTGATGGGGCGTGCACCCGCGGGTGGGTGAGGCACGAACCTCAATTGGCCGCTCACAGCGGCTGACCCGACCTGCGATGAAGTAAAACCCCTCTCATTTTGTGCAGTGGAGGCAGTGCTATCCCCGCGCACACTTGCGCTAGCCAGTTCGACCCTAGACCTCTGCGCCGCCAAGCGATCCGTCATGCTCTCTAGTTCCCGTGCAATCTGGGCTGTCTGGGCTTGTAGTCGCTGCTCGATCTGCGAGAGCGAGAGTCGCGACGAGAGGTTACTGCCGTGGCTCTCCGGCGCGTTCACGCGCGCGGCCACACGTCTGCCAATCATAGTGGTCGAATCATCTCGGCTGGCGCTCTGGATGTCTCGTCTTTGCGCGGTACGTGGATCAACAGAGTCCCGAGGGCGAGGTAAGACGAGATCTGGCATGGGTGGCGTGCGGGGTCGGGTTGAAACGGGATGCAAGTCAATGGCGTCCTGCCGAAGACGATCGCTCTGAGTGAACCTGTCCCATGCAGACTCCCTCCTCGCGTTGCTTCTACTGTTGGACTCGAACTCCTCGAGTCTCTGTCGGGCAGATGGGGATATAAGCGAGCGCAGCCTCGCAGCCCTCAGATTGAGCTCTTCTACGGCTTGCTCGCTCGAGAGGACGAGCGCCGAATGTGATGGACGAATGCTAGCATCATGGCTGAGGGAATGACGGGGCTGCGTATTATTACTAGTGTCTGTACTGTTCGTGGAGGACACAGTGGATGCAACCTCGGGGGGAAGGCGATTCAACATGTCGTTAATGCTGTTCCTGAGAGAAGTGATTCGCTCGTACGCGGTGTCTAGCGCGACAGAAGCCTGTCTGAGGTTGTTCCGACTTTGAGAATCTAGCCGTGGGCCTGGCGTCCAAGTGTCAGCCTGGGGTGCGGCAGCGCTGACGTCCGAGTCGGCAGTTGCTTCCTGGAGATATGCAGTCAAGGTGGGCTCTGAAGATACCCGACCAGTCGACCTGGCATCCGAATTAGAGTCCATCCCAAACTTCGGCTTTGCAGGATGTTGGGAAGAAGTCCACAACCAGTGTTGCGGTACAAGTTGCCAATTCCTTTGTTACGGCTCCTTCTGACTAATTCGAATGGCCGGTGGGTACATGTAAATTGACTACGATAATCTACAACACTAGGGTAATCATTGCCAGATAGTGTCCCCACGATAGATTAAGTGTATGAAGGTATGTGATTTGTATGATGTCCGGAGGAATATTAGGAAGACTGCTCTTCATTGTGATTGCCAGCGGTTTGCGCTTTTGACTGTGCTTTCAAAGATTTCATTTCTAACGATGCTTGTGACCAGTAGTTCTGCTGCCGCAACACCTTGGCCAGCAGAGGATCGTCACCCGTATAGCAAAATGCAAGCATGATGCATACTACGATGAGCGCAGCCGTTATGAAGCATAGTGCGGTCCAACCATGTTTTGCATGATCATATACCTGTGAGAAAATGTCTAATCAGATTCTTGTCGGAAGAGTAGGGAGGGTGCCCAAACTTGTCCGCCAATTATAGGCCCCACTGGTCATGTTCAGCGCTCATAAATATGCAGGAATGGAGAGACGCTCACCCGCAGTTCCAATGCCAAATGCCAGATTGAATGCCCCGTACACATGGGCATCTGAGAAATAGCATCATCAGTCAATTGATACATGGAAATCAAGAGACTTGCATCCAATACCGGGCATACGCCGAGCAACCGTTGCCAATTCTGCGGTCACAGGAGGTACCACCCCCGAAACAAAGAAACCTAAAAGCGTGCGCATAAACGCGACCATCTGGCGAAGACGCGATGCTCACTTTGCATAGCGAGGGAGACAATAAACAGAGCGACCGACTTCTTAATGATCAGGACGATCCACCAAGGAAGGGCGAGCAACAGGCATATGGACGTGATAAAATCTGAACCTATCCGATCTGCAAGTAGCCCAGATAGAGGCGATGCTAACTTGAGAGTCAATTGTGCGTCAACGATAAGCCACGAGATTATGCTCACAGATCAAAGCAGGCACAAGGCCCGCCATGTATACTAAACCGACTTGACCGGAATTGTAGTTCCATACACTTTGCAAGTGGAGAGGAAGAGTGGGTTCTTGCATACTGTTGAGGGTACTAGAGAGAACTCGATCTGTCAAGGGGGCCATCGGTTTATCACGAAATCGTACCCGTAAATCAAAGACATTATTAGCGCAACCACCGCACGGGGAGTGTGCCCTAGAAGTCGTATAACTGACAATAATGGGAGTGGGTTTCGAACGAGAGAAACTCCTGACACGGCCAAATTGTTGGAAGGATGCAAATCTACTGAGCTCGGATTTTGACCGGGATTGATTGAAATCGAGGTTTGATCAGCCGTGGGTTGTGCAGGATTAAGTCTCGATGTGGAGGATCCATTGACATCCGAAAAGGGATGGGAGGGAGACGACAATTCCAAGTCCGTGACGGTGTTGACGTGTTTACGAGTTGCTGGGTCGTATCCCCATTTCAGGGCAACATCTCTCTCGATGATGAGCAGGCGGAGAATGAGATCAACCGCTGTGCAAATTTCGCCAAAAATAAAAGGAGCGCGAAACCCAAATCGGGCATACAGATTCCCTCCTGCAGGAGTGCCGACCATGAGGCTTGCAGGTGTAAGCAAGGGTTGATAATCACAATTGCGGGGACATACCCGACAGATAGACCGGTCATTGCAAAGCCAAGCTGCCCTATATAGAAATGATGGTGAGGATAAGCTGTGAAATACAAAAAGAAACGGACTAGCAACGTTTTGCTCCGGAGTGGTATCACAGCTGAAAAGAAGATAAGAGAAGTGATATGACGAGAAGAAACGAGTTACAGGAGGGCCAAGCCAACCACCCAGACCATGGATGAACTGATACCCTGAAGGGCACGGGCGATTGCCATAACGGCGTAGTTTGGGGCTTCCATAAGGAGGACTTGAGCTCCCAGGAGGGCGAGAAGACCCAGGACGAGGGGGGTGCGCCTGGAGGAATATTTTTCTGCAAAGACGGCGATGGGTATGGTGGCTGACAACTGATGAGGGCAGCAACGAAGAGGGGAAGGGGGGACATACATAGGACCAGCCCGACGGACTTTTAGGTGTGAGCGCGAGAAAGGGAAATGGGCGAGGATACATACGTATGCGCAGAGAAGCCAGCCGGTAAGGACGGAGACATTGTGGTACTGGAGACGCTCTAGTTGGAAGGGCATGACGGGTATGATGATGGAGTAGACGAGTAGATCTGTAGTTATGCCTGGGGAGGGGTAAAACAGAAAAGAGAAGGTAGAGACAACACGAACCAAGACCAACGGCTGCAGACGGGTTGAAATTGGTATGAACGTCCGTGGTACGAAGCGAGCAAGACACACACCTATCGTGATGAACCAGACGGACGACCGCCATTCGAGCCCCCAGGGCTTGCGCTGGCTGCGCACAAAAAAGCGGGAGAAACCCATGTTTATGTGTGAGGGCGTTTGAGAGCGACCTTTTAACTTAGGAAGGTCCCATAAATAGCGCACTTCAAGCTGTCATTACCAACACGTCACCGCTGTCGTCCAAGATGCCGGAGCTACCAGGTATGAAGGTGCAGTACATACGTACGACGTGGACATCCAGACCAATCCCGCCGCAGAGCTCGAGCGTGCCGCCGCCCTCGTCAGATCTATCGCTACAAGTAAACTCATACACCACGTCGTCACCTTCGAAGACGACCTGGTCTTTGTCGGCCTCTCCCATCTCCAGTTTGTGCGCTCATCTCCTCTTTTCGCATGTGCTCTTTGTTTATGCACCCAGGCCAAGGAGATCTCTGGTCGTACCATACGTGGCGCTGCTCGTTACGGTAAGTTTATCCTCACTCATGACTCACCCGGCATGCGTGATGCAATCCAACAGGCAAATGTTTCTACATCCAGCTCGATGGAAAGGGAAGGATGCCTGTATTTCACTTCGGCATGACAGGCATGCTCGTGGTCTGTTTTCCTCCGTGAGAGCGTGTCCGCGTTCCAATTTTGATACCTTAGGTGAGAGGTCAGCCAGCCCCGCAGTACAAGTCTAAGCTTGGCGGCTCTTCCGACGACTGGCCCCCACGGTTCGTAAAGGTCGGTCTCGGTTGCAATCCCCGGCCGTCTGATTTGATCCGAGCGGAGTCTCACAGTTCATCTTGTTCATCCAAGAAAATGACTCGAGCGTTACAGAGCTCGCCTTCTGCGATGCCCGTCGTCTTGGTCGTATTCGCATGGCCCTTTCCCCACTGAGCGAACCCCCCATCTCGGGGCTTGGCTTCGATCCAATTTTATCCATGCCTTCTCTCCAGGACTTTCGTACAGCTGTCTTGACGAGAACTTGCCCAATCAAAGTCCTTCTGTTGGACCAGTCATTCAGCGCTGGCATTGGAAATTATCTTGCAGGTTCCCACAGCGCCGTTATCTTACCGGCTCTCACTCACTGCTGCACTCAGATGAAATCTTGTATCAAGCTCAAGTACATCCTGAGCAACGATGCAATGTCCTCGACGACAGTCAAACCCTCGCACTGCATTACCAGATCGCCGACGTATGTCGTATAGCTGTCGAGGCCAACGCAGATGACACCAAGTATCCTAGTCATTGGCTTTTCCATCATCGATGGGTGCGATTTTCTTGGCCTCATCGACGAGCTTCTCACGCGGTTACCTAGGGTAAAGGCAAAAATGCAGATCAGACGATGCAACTGGTTGCCATGTTTCCTCCAGTCCAATCACAAACTGACCCCGTGTCATTTCAGCTTTCAGGCAGACCTGCTACCGTCAAATGGATCGCCGTCGGTGGTCGTACCTCGGCATATGTTGCCGAAGTCCAGAAACTTTCTGCGAAGCGGAAGAATCGCGATGAATCCTTTCAGGTAGAATCTCCAGCCTCGCTTTGTTACTAAACTCAAGCATATTTTTCTTTAGGGGATGATAGGTTCAGACAGCGGTCAGGGTTCTGGACCGCGACGCTCCAGAAGACGTCGTGGGGCCAGCGAGCATATGGATGGCCAAGAACATCAACATCCGTGTTAGATACACAACGTAGTGAATTGCCTCGACGTGTTGGGAACGATCTAATCATTGAATCAACCTGGACAGGCTTCATTAGTCCATATCGATACCTGATTCCCAACTTTCCAATCTTGATGATCGCCTTACAACAGACACATGAAATCCTAACTTGGTAAACCGTTGATCGCGTTTTGGTTCACCTCACGACTTCAGACCCACGTTTCAACCCACTGCGAGTATAACTGTAATACGCCCATGAAGTGCTTGACTTGGGTTCGCTTCAGGTATGTACGTAAAGCGGGTTTCTGACGACGGCTACCACCGCGTACTGTATCAAGTGAGAGTACAAGAGATGTCATTATTCAGCACTTGAAAATCTACCCAGTGGGCGTACAAGTAATATTTGCGATCTTCCCATTTAGTCTGGTAGCCAGACTACTTCCCATACTCGTCAGATTCCAAGTGTGTGCAATCTTTTCCGTGTTGCTTAATCAGTGATTGAGGATGTCACCAACATTATGTACTCCTGCAACGGCAGAGGGAATGAATCAGAAATTCCCCTCGCAACATGTCTACTCACGACCGTTCAGTAGTCTCGACACCCAACGTAACTTTTTAGGAAGCGACAGGCTGACGCATCAAAGACGGATGGGTTCGAGACCGCAGACTACCTGTTTAGAGGCTTCAAATTTTGCCCACTCATTGGCTGAGTGTCACGTTCTTTACAAAGGATATCCTTGAGCAATATTCCCGGGCTTGTGAGGAATCCACGGGCAACAAATTGGTGTACCTGAATATCACGATTGTGCAGGACGACGTGGTCGCATTAACTTGTGCACTGACAAAGTCAGGCATGGATATGTCAATATGTGTGCATGTTGTTTGTTTTGGGGTCAGGCAGAGATGATCTACTTATTGACCACGTTCAGGTCAACACTAAAGGTTTGCAGTCAGTGACCAGCTCTGAATTTCACTGACCAGTACATAGAACGCTGAAATAAACGATTGACATGAAGAAACAACTCTTTTTATATTGTCTAGAGGCTTGAAATAGCGGCCAAGACAAGTGTTTTTTTACGCAGCATTTGACGAGTATCATAGTTCAAGCAGTTTCGCATGCAGTAGTAACTACGTAGTAGAGTATATAACCTTAAAAGTTCTTTGCAACAACATGGACGTGCGCGAGGATCTTCCAAAAGTTTCCATCGAAACTGAGCAGGATTGGAAACAAATCCAACAAAATCTGTCCGCTGCCCTCTTGTCTCATCTAGACACGGAACTAGAATCCCGTGGGCAGTCCGGGGACAAGGACGCGCTGTTGCCGCACGCTCATCAGGTGAACAGATAGCCGCTGTTTTATTCCTCCAGTACGCTAAATCATAGTATACCTAGTTCATCGATACTCTTCTCGACATCGCTCGCCCTAATTTGCGCATAAACGGACGTACTACGGATCAACTATGTGGTGACGAGGATGGTGAGCCAACTAAACATTGTCTAAGGTTATCTTGCTGTTTACTTACCGCTCCAGATGTGGAGCCATTCGATGAGGCATTGGACCGGCATATTTGGTCGTTGTCAGATCAACGTCTTAAGTGGGATAAAGAAGTGGCAGACCGACGACGCTCACAGCCCGACGATATTACCAAATTGGTGGTTGAGAATTTGGCACAACGTCACGTCCGCGACTTGGACGTAGAGGAGCCTGATCTTTGTGCTAACTTCGACCGTAGGTTGTGAGGGTCCTCAATGATGATGTTATTGACGTGTTTCGTTAGCGCAGCAAATGGATCCCGCACTCGAGTCAACACTGTTAAATTCTGCCACTTTGGCACCTCATCTTTCGCAGGTATGGTTCTACATGCAATGTACTGTGCCGTGAAAAAATATACTAATGACATCTAGTCTGTCGAGTCTCAACAAAATCGACTTGATAGGGTAAAATCGGTTTCTGCCGAAGCCAAGGCACTCAAATTTTGAATTCTCCGGCTACATACATCCGGACTGACCATGCACATCATCCCAATCATTTTTCTCCATGAAGGGCACGAGCTATGAACCACGACCACCTCTGGTGCCATGGCCACCACCATAACTGCCCCTAAATCCGCCACGGCCACCACGATCACCGCCTCTGCCGCCAAAACCTCTGCCGCCGAAACCTCTGCCGCCTCTACTACCACCGCGCTGTAGCCCTCGACTGCCCGAACTCCCTCGACCACGTGTATTACCACGCGCGGCGCCGCGGCCACGTTCTGAAATGGACTCAGCTGGAGAGATCACGAGAGGCAATGGACATACTGGTGATTCCTTATGCATAGGCGCATTAGTTCTCTATAATTCTAGACAAATGAAAAACTTGCCTGTCACTTTGGGTTTTGGAAGGAATCGTTCGATGGGCAAAAGTTTGTCGCTTGCAATGTAGACCTTATCTCCCTTTTTAAAACTTGTTGCTACCATGCCTTCACCCATTTTTACTGAGAAGTACACTTCGTTTATGGGACCGAGTATTTCATCAACCTTTCCGACGACAGACTTGTTTTGGAGGTAGATGGGGGCATTAAAATAAGGAACCTTGTCCGAAATGAGAGAAGCACAAAGCATCTCGTCCTCAACTGCGTGCATAAATGCACCTATCTCTGTTGAGGATGGATGAGTAGGAAGTGTTCGACGGATGTTTAGCAGTACCTAGCACAGTACTTGGTGGGCCAGCATCGCGCTGCTGGAAGCCGCCGCGGCCACCTCCGCGAGCTGGGAAGTATCCTAAGTTAGTAACATCAAATATTAGTCGCTGAGCGTTTTGGCTGACCTCCTCCACGTCCAAATCCTCTCCCACCGCCTCGATTCATGGTGATGGTGGAGTGTATATTATTATGTAATCAGTTGTTGATCCACTCACTCACTTGAGCAGTATCTTCGCCGAGCGGTCGAGATGAGCTTCTTCTTCCGTCATATTCCAACGGTGGAAGTCAATTTTTCCGTCCAGGGTACTGCTGAAGTTGCAGGTGAAGATGCCCTTTTCGTATCTGAAGATATATGGGAAAAGCTCTGCTTCGGTGAATCACGCAGAGTCGTATCCATAAAATCAAAGCATGGATCGCTTTCTGATCGCGCAGGCACCCTGACCTGCTGGGCTGTCTGTCGTCCGAACGTGCGTGTTTTTTTTTTGCGCTCCTTTCCCCGTTATTTATCATAATGAAGTTGTCCGAGGTCACTATCCCACCAGCATGGCTGGCCACTTATCCAGCCATATTTCGACCTTTCCAGATGTGTTACGATGGATCCTCTAAATCTCTCGTCATATCGCCTGTCGGGAACGTTTCACTGACGGAGGTTGTGTTAACTGCAAAAGATGAGAATGCCTACGTAGCGGCTTCGACTCATGGGAGGTCATTGGAGGAGTGGTTCTTCGAATCTCAAGTTATCATTCGCGACGGTGAAGAAATATCTATTCCTCAAAATGCTTTCTCCACCGCCATGCTTCAGCACTCTGTGTCTCTCTTCGCATACGTGGTCAACCTTGCCCTGCCTTACAAGCAAGGTATCGCACAACGGGGATTCACACGATTTATAGTCACCCTGCCCAATGAGTCGAGTACAGACAAAGCAGACACTTGCATTGGCCACGAAAATTTTGAAATCAATGAATCATTTCTTGTCTCTGCCATATTGTCCTCTCCGGAGCCTTTGTCGCAGGAACTCGACGGTGGTGAGCACTTAGCGAGGTTGCTGCACACTGTACTTATGTTCCATATAGCACGTCTGTCGGAGGCTGTATTCTCTGTTGACACCCTACGGTCTCCCATCGACGATGATCTGGACCATGTGACTGTCTATATATGTACTGGTAGCCTGCATCCACTTGGGTTGTTGAACGGTGATTGGGCACGTCTTCATTATTTACATGTTCCAGTTCTAACTTGTAACTCAGGCTTTGGCTTCGCCAATTGACTCTTCGACATCTCGGCTGGTCCGTATTGGTGCCCTTGATGCCTTTAGCGTCCCGTCCCGGCGGTCTGCCGTGTTATCGCCCATCCTTCTCCACAATTTGTGCCCGCGTGGGTGTGAGCAAATTGTGATTCGCACGACTTTAAATGGAGTGCGAACTCCTGGTATCCCAACTGCGAGGAGTATCACTTTGGCAAGGGTCCCGTCTCCATTCTCAATCCATCGTCGCCATGAACAACTATTTATCGACGCTTTACAACAATACTTTAGGTCATCGAAACGATTGGTCAAAGACGGGGATATGATACCGCTGCGAATGAATGTCGACCGTTCGCTGGATCCTCACCATATTCTATGTCCTGGGGATTTCACAGGCAGTACTGTCGTGAATGGCTCAACTGTGGCGATTTATTTCGTTATTCGGAATGTGGAATACGACTCTACCACCACCCAAACACGTAGCCAGTGGTTTCCATCCTCCAACGTTGGCTGTTTTGTCGATGCAAACGTGACGAAAATTGTACAGACTGGAGTTGAGCACGCCAGGGTTCCCGATATATATGATTATTATGGCCTTCGTTTGTTGTCTTTCCATCATTTATGCTTGAGTTGATTTACTCCCTTAGGTCATGCCCAGGGGACGTTACCAGCAGTGTTTGGAATCTCCCGCCAGATCTCTCAGTTGTCGAATGCCATGTCACTTGATGAAGCGGCGAGCTTGGGTGTTCGGTCTACTATTTTCCTTACAGGATCAAGAGGAACAGGCAAGTTTACTGCGGCTACGCGCATTGCTGGTCACCTTCGTATGCATCTCGTGGAGGTGGGTAGTCAGCTATCCACTGGACTTGATTAGATGACCTATTTGCAGATCAATTGCTTTGATGTCCTATCGGATACCACTGTCAAGACAGAGGTGTCTCTGCAAGAGCAAGTGACTAGCGCCTTATCTTGCTCTCCGTGTTTGATTGTACTCCGCCATGCTGATGCATTGAGTCATTCGACAACAGCTACGGATGGCAAAGGTTAATTTTACTTTTTCTTTACCTTGTGTATATTCATTCCTTGTATTATAGAGCCATCTGTCATCCAGAAAGTACAAATGTATATTGATGAAGCAGATAAGAGTGAGGGACAGCAGTGCATTCTTGTTGGGATAGTGGAGAAGGGCAATATACCTGAAGGTATCTCGTATAGTAATGAAATAGAGATCAAGGTGGGAAGTAACTGTCGTACCCTCCACTTTCTTACATGCAGCTTTAGGCGTTAAGCGAGGAGGAGCGTCTCTATCTTCTCTCGGAGCAGGTGGGCAGCTGGGATAAATGTGTTGCCCCGGATGTCTCCCTTTCCATTTTGGCCAAACAGACTGCAGCATTTGTTGCCTTGGATCTAGTCAATCTGGTTAATGCCACACGCCTTTGTGCAGCCATGGGGTAAGTTGAATGTTGCTAATTGCCTGCCTGTGCTGTGGCTAATAAATATATAGCCGTGATATGCGCCAGCTCATTGGTCAGCCAGTTATGTCGATCAAGCAGTTTGATGCCGCTTTGATCAAGGCACGGAAAACCTTGACTCAAAGTATAGGTGCCCCTACTATCCCAAAAGTTTTTTGGAAAGATGTTGGAGGATTGAGTTCAGTCAAGCATGATATTCTTGATACAGTGCAACTGCCACTGGACCACCCTGAATTGTTTCAAGATGGACTGAAGAAAAGATCAGGTAATTTGAATTTATTTGAAATAGTGTTTGTATCAACTTAAGGGTTGGCATAGGTGTTTTGTTGTATGGCCCTCCAGGAACTGGAAAAACATTACTTGCAAAGGCTGTGGCAACTTCCTGTTCACTGAACTTTTTCTCTGTCAAGGGTCCAGAATTGCTCAACATGTACATCGGTGAATCAGAGGCCAATGTTCGTCGGATTTTTCAAAGAGCAAGAGATGCCAAGCCTTGTGTTATTTTCTTTGATGAACTAGACTCCATAGCTCCAAAGAGAGGAAATCAAGGTGATTCTGGTGGAGTCATGGACCGCCTTGTAAGCCAACTTCTGGCTGAGCTTGATGGGATGAGTCAAGGAGGCATGGATGTGTTTGTGATTGGAGCTACAAATCGACCTGATTTGTTGGATCCTGCTTTACTACGTCCAGGAAGGTGTGTTTGTCCCTTTCTTTTTAACAGACTTTTTACATATTTCTTCCAAAGATTTGATAGGTTACTATATCTGGGTGTTAGTGAAACCCATGAGGCCCAACTGGATATCATGACAGCACTAACTCACAAGTTCAATTTACATCCTGATCTCAACCTGGCTTCAATTGCTGCTCAATGTCCATTCAATTATACTGGTGCAGACTTCTATGCCTTGTGTGCTGATGCATTACTTCATGCACTTTCATGCAAGGTTGTAGAACTTGAGGAAGAAAGAGGTGTGTGATTTCTGCAATAATGATAACAGCTGATTTATTCTTCTGGTCTATAGCACAATTAAATGCTCTTCCCAAATACATGCAGCATGCTATTTCCCCTCAATTTTTCATCACTGAAATAAAAACAGAAGCAGAGTTGCAACTAGTAGTGAAGAAAGAAGACTTTGATTATGCTTTGGAAGAGTTGATTCCTAGCATTAGTCCCTCTGAATTATTGCATTATGCATCAATTCAAAAGAATTGGTAGAGTGAAGTGTAATAGCATTTGATTGAAATGCCATCAGCCCATCAGTAAAAGCACATGCATCTTATAAGTTATTGCAACTAAGCGATGCATAATTGAACAATTTTGAGTGAGCCTCTGACGACTCGTGGCTTGGCATTGCCATTTTAGGCTCACTTGTTCCAGTTGGACGAGTCGCAGTAAGACGCACGCGTTTTACTGATTGGCAGCCTCCATATCTTGTTCACGAGATCAAATCTGACAGAAATCGTGTCTGAATTTCGATGACTGGCCTTCAAGTTCTGGAACAGCGGGTCATTTTTTTGAGAATTATATTCATATTGACTGCCAGTGTCCGAGGTAGTGTGGTATGAGGGCCAGTTGTGTGCTCTTCTGAGTGATCTCATTCCTCGCGTACACTCTCGAAGCTTGCTGTAGAGGAGCTAGAAATGTGTACCAATAGTGCACCATATTCCAGTCGAGCATTTTGTTCCTCTCACTGGGTTGACTTACATAGTTTGTGCCAGAAGTATCGCTGAGCACGGGCTCGACCAAAAGTTTGATCGGTGACGGGGGGCCCAAGAGAACTTGCGTCGACATTTTTAGGCCAGATTCTGAGTTCGAGTCGATGGCGCTAAGGTGGGCCCCCTGAACGCAAGCTCGACAGCGTGCCGCGCAAGAATCGATGCCACTAATGTTCACCTCCAGCAAACGACGCCACGAAGAGATCCTTCGCAAGGTGGAATGATGTCTGAGAGCGCAAGTGCCGAGCTCTCTTTACTAGTACTTTCGGTCAAACTTGAGCTTGAAACCCCAGTCCAGCCCGTCGGATCAAGTTCAGTGGCATCTTTGGCGGCTCTATAATCAACGATATGCATTACGTACGATACACCTTCAGTTGTCCCAAATGAAAGCCTGTGCGAGGCAAACAAGCATAAAGAGGGACAAGCCATAAATCTCGTAGACATTCACTGACATTAGCTCTGGGATCCTTCTGATTGCTGAAGGCCTGGGTCAAGCCAGGGTCAAGCCGACCGCGCAAAGTAATGTATCATTCAGATAAGTTCTACTTCACCTCATCCTTCACGTCCTCAAAGGGGGTCCCTTGACGGTATTCCGAATATCGTTGTTTTTCGGCATTCGACGTATGTACAATCTTGATGAAGGTTATATACATTGGCATACTCGTCGTCCTTGCGCGAGTGTGTCATAGCACCTGCCAGTGACTCCGGAGCGAACAACCCACACGCATAGGTACATGGAACAGTGAGAAACCGAGACATAGCACAGCTTATCCTTAGCTGCGGCAAGTTCCCTTTCATATTCGAGACAAACACTGAGCTGACTGTAATTCTTGCCCGCCGATGTTGCACTCGAGAAGCGACCATTGGGAGTGGAGTGCATAAAGATACGGTTTGATCTCAATGAGAGGTGTTGGTAATTTTTTTCTACACAACGGAGTCAAACAAATAGTGGCCATGCTGTGTAACGACTGCAACCCGACCACCTCTGCTACATTGCTACAGCGAGAGTAAACAACAAAATGCATAGACACAACGAGACGAAAATTACGATGTCACTGAGAAGCGGAAATGAGGACTCATCCAAAATAATGGTCAACCGACTCACTATAGCTTGCAGGATCGATGTGGTCTGGTAGCTCAGGGACTGCCACTTCGAACCGAGATTGGATAGCAGCCATCACCTGTTGATCGCTCTCGCTCGACACAAAGGTGATAGCAAGACCCTTAGTACCGAAACGCCCAGCACGACCGACACGGTGGAGATAGCTATCTGCATCAGGAGGACAGTCATAGTTGATGACAATATTGACACGTTCCACATCAATACCACGACCGAAGATATCGGTGGCGACGAGTATCCGCTTTTCAAAAGCCTTGAAAGCTGTGTAGCGTTTAATGCTATTCTCGCGTCAGTAATGTGGTTAGGAGGTGCTAGTGAACCTACCGTTCCTCCTGCGCAAGACCAGAGTGGATGCTGATACTGGGGAAATTGCATGATACAAGGAGTTTGTCCAACTCGATGGCTCGTGCGACAGACTTGACAAAGATAACAACCTAAAGAAGAATGAATATACAATACGAAGTTACTAATTAGATACTTACTTGGTTGAACTCCAAAGTATCGAGCTGGTCATTGAGCTTCCTGTTCTTGGCATTCTCCTCGAGTTTGACATAGTGTTGTTGCAAACCATGCAACGTCAGTTTTGTCTCGTCATCGACGAAGATCTCAAGAGGCTATAATCGTGTGTTATTAGGGATTATCCATTTAAGTTCATAAACGTACATTTGCCATGAATTTTTTGCAGGTAATACGTATTTCCTTTGATAGCGTGGCACTGAACATCATGACTTGCTTGTGATGGGGAGTTGCGCGGAAAATTTCTTGAACGTCCCTACGCATGTCTACGCAGCAAAGAAAGGGCGGAGGATAGCGGTTAGATCGCGATTGAATTTCGGGTCGAGCAAGAAAAGAAGAAACTCAAGAACGGAGAAGGAAATGCCAACGCCGCGCATGAACTGCGAAAGTCCATATAAAATTTTGCCTCCACCGACAGCACGGAATTGGAAGTGGACCCGTAATGTTCTTCATCATGCTACACTTTCAACAACTCAGCAACCCAGCGACGAACCCATAACCATGCTTCAACACCAATTCCAAGTGGCGCCAACGGCGCTTGCCCACATTGGCAGTGTGACGTTGAGTATGGCGACAAGGACTTCGGTAGCCGGGGGCGGAAACCAGCAAAAGGGGCGCAAATTATCAAACGGCGCAATATCCCACTCCAAGACTGGCAGCCGAAACTGAAGGGGCGGAGACTAACCAAGCTGTTCTAGCATTTTGTCGCACTCATCCAGGGTAAAATGTTTGACGTTCTTCGCATCCAGAATCTTGTCTCGGGTAAGGGCGTTCAAGCGGCCAGGAGTCGCCACGACGATGTGTGGGCACCGACTTTTGTCGCGGAGGATTTCCGCATCCCTTTGTACAGGAGTACCGCCATAGAAGGTGTGAACTCGTACATCGGGCATGTATTTTGCGAACCGCGTGTACTCGTTCTTGATTTGGAAGGCGAGTTCACGGGTGTGGCACAAGACAATCACGGAAACCTCGCCGTTCACAGGCTCCAACTGCTGCAGCGTTGCAAGCACAAAGACAGCAGTTTTGCCGTGCCCCGACTTTGCCTGACAGAGGACGTCCATTCCCAGGACGGCTTGGGGAATACATTCCTGTTGAACTATAAAAGAGGAAAGTCAAGCCGAGAACAGAACCTTGAGCGACAACAGAATTACCTTCTGAAGGGTGTTCAAAACCCAAATCACTGATTGCACGTAGCAATTCAGCTTTCAACAGGAAATCCCTGAGAAAAATGTTAGACAAAAAGGCATTATGAGAAAAGAGACGAAAACGCGCCTGAAGCCTGTAGAATGTATGCCTGAGAAGTTTTTCTTGTCTTTTTCGACTTCGCCATCTGCTGTAGCCGAAGCAGCGACACCGTTCGTGGGTACAGCCGCGCCATTGGGGACGACGTCGTCCTCGTCCTCGTAGTTGACCAGTTCTTCGTTGTCATGCGACATTCTTGAATAAGATTATTGATTATCCGGTACGTAGGGTTAATGTGAAGTGAGAGATGGTCAAGGAGAGAGATCAAGTCAGAAAACAACAAATTTGTGGCGCTTCAAAGAGGATGTTTACATGCTGACTAATGGTGATGGATTGCTTACATAATCTCACGTGCGCACGGACCCCTTGCCTTTACTCCCGAATAAACCCGGTGACCACATCATTCGTAGAAGGGAGACAGCAGGGATGGCACCCGTTCGCAGGGCGTCGTTATGAACCGGAGTGCGTGTCAACCTTAGCTTTCGCTGTTGGACACGTTACAATCCATCCCTTACGTAGCCACGCATCTTTTGCAGCACACCGTCACCACCAGGCTTTTACAACATACATCGACGCGGACGCCGGTTCGAGGACTATAATTATCTTATCGGTTTGCGGTAATAAACCGATTGCAGACATCTCTGTCCTGTAGCATTTTGTGTTCCCAGACCAGTCACGCGTTAACTGTACTCAAATTCAATCCACTCCTGGGTATAAAAGCTGCTGTGTGGGGGGTGGTGCGGTAGAAGTGACAGGACACAATATGGCCACCTATCCGTTTTGGTGAGCATTTCAGTATACCCCTTTGGAGTGTTTGCTCAACGATGTTTTATGCAGGCTTGGCGGTAAGCCAACCTTTTCATTGTACGCTGCGTCGGGCTAATAGTCCAGTGACAGGCGTTTCCGCTTCCAGTAGGCGATGCTTCCCAGACTTTCATGCGCTGGCTGATGCACGTTGTTCTAGTGGCAGCCTGCTTAACGCATCCACTGGACTTGACAAAAGCGTAAGTACCATTGGCCTAAACGAGAGCGCGCCGCCAACGTGCACATAGTCGTATGCAAACCCTGGGTCCTTCCATGCCCCGTCTATCTATGCTTGGGATGATTCGGATTTCGCTGTCCGAGAATGGCTTGCGCAGCATTTACACTGGTCTTTCCGCATCACTGCTTCGACAGATGACATACTCGCTCATTCGCATCGGAAGCTATGAAGAGATGAAGCGACGCATGTCCGAGAACGGCAAGCCATCAGCTGGCAGACTTCTCTTGGCCGCCAGTATTGCTGGCGGATTGGGAGGTCTCGCGGGCAACCCTGCAGATATCCTACTCGTGCGCATGACTACTGACTCACTGAAACCCATAGAAAAGCGTTATGGGTATCGTAACGCTCTGACTGGCCTTGCCGGTCTCATAAGGAATGAGGGTATGAAAGGCCTTGGTAGAGGGTTGGGAACCAATGCGGTGAGCATGCTGACTTGGACCAATGGCAAAAGGGTTGAACATCCCGTCAAAGACACGTGCAGTTTTAATGAATGTAAGCCTTTGACCCCTTCTCCAAAAGCAGTACTAAGCGTGTCTCTGTTGGCAGACGTCGCAGGTGGGATCGTGAGTTGGCCCAATAGACCTCTGAATTACTTGAACGCAATTTTACTGAGGCCGATGGCAGTTATGACTTCTTCAAGACGGCTTTACTTCGTCATCGAATGCCGTTGGTGGACTATCAGTTTCGGGATGGTTTTTTCTTGCACGTCGTTGCCAGTCTAGCAGCCGGGACCTGTGGCACAAGTTGGTCGACATGAACATGTGTATTCCGTGCTCATTCTTATTCTTATGCAGCTGTCTGCTCGCCCGCCGATGTCATAAAAACGAGGATTATGAGCTCGGTGAGATGATTTGTCCACCATGTCGGATTCACACTAACATCAACTCTGAAGTCGGGGAAGGCTAGCCCTGTCCAAGTTCTTGTGAATTCGCTTCGCGAAGAAGGTCCCATGTTCATGTTTAAAGGCTGGACACCTGCCTTCATGCGTCTAGGACCGAACACCGTCCTCATGTTCGTTTTCTTTGAGGTGAGTCTCGGAGGTCACCCAATGGTTGAGTCTGACTGAAGAGCACAGCAACTTAAGCAAAGCTGGTCCTATTCCCACTTGTAGCGGAAATTCTTCCTCGGCAAACCATACCCAAATTTAACATCTGTGCTTAACTTGCATACCTCTAGATTGCTCGGCCTAAGATACACAGGAGATAGACGGCGGCCGAGTACATAGATACTCGTATCTCATCACCCTACAAATTCTTTTGCATGATGTAGTAATATCATCATCATCATATACATGACGTCTCACGGTGATTTTCTTCGTCACCGATTGCTTTGAGTTTGTAAATTTCCTCCCGCCTTGAGCTTTACACTGCTCTGAAAGCAATTCCACATGGGGAAGGAAAGTTATCGTAGTGGGACACATCTTATGGTAGTTTGTTGTACACGGGGACGAGCTCAGTTAGCGGGCTTTTAGTCCGCTATTCGTGCAGATAGGGGCTAAACTTTCCCAGTCGGTCCAGTCGTCCTTTGACTCTTGAGCCACAGTGTGTAGGGGATAGGGAAGTAGTACACGTTTCATTCTCGCTTCGATCGAGTATTAGGATGCATAATCAATTGAGGTTCTGTATCTCCGTCCGTGACATTCACTCATCTGGAATGCGCCTCACTCTCGTCAGTACATCCTTGCGATGGCTGTTTTGACCATCACTGCCAGCCTGCTATGCAGACGACTGACATGACCATCTCAATCACCAAACGCTCTCGGTTGATGGATACTGACGGAATACCTCCCCTCTACCCACGCTTGAAAGAAAACGTGCCCCACGAAGTCGAGTGAGATGGAGTGGTCTCGAAGTCGCACAAGTGCCTTGACATCGAAAACCTGCGGTCATACGAGAGATATCATGATTAGAGCACGTATTCAACGAGGTTGACCGAAACCTACCAGCGACGACCGAAATAGCCGTCCCAGCGTGCTTCTCGCGGTGCTCCGATCCATGGATGATAAAAGTACTAAAAACGATGCATGACTCAACCGCGACACAAGTTACAACAGACAACGGTGCATGCGACGCACCCTCGAGGGACGCGACATGATCGTTGGGTGCGAGAACCGGCATGCCCGTCAGGGCATACCAACCCAGAGCCCGGCGACTGGAATGGCTATGCCAGTGGTCTGCATAGCGGGCCGAGCCACGGCAGCCAAGGCCGCCGACACAACGATGGACATGGCGGGAGTAGGACGAACCCCAGGCGAGAGAATGTCACAAAAGAGAGACGCGGAACACTTGATGCAGTATTGACGCCATAAATATGACATGGGGTGCCATGGGAATGATAAACCATTAGACATCAGTCTGTAACGTTCAGTGTCTGAATACGGATGAAACTTGAACGAAAACAATGGTGTGACCCATTGGTTGTCAAGTTGCGACATGATTCATACGGAGACGCCAGAGATGGCTTGCCACAGCGAAGCACGGCGGCTGGTGGTAGGTGTATCAGGGCTACGAGCATAGCCATAGCAAGTCAAGTCTTCCCAGCCTCTGGTCACAGTAACGTCCGGGACCACGATACTTGGCGGGAACATCATAACAAAGCGAAATATGGCTCCACCCCCCAATTGCAGGGCAGTCTCCTTGTTAAAGTTGAATCTGGCAGACACAGGATGAAAAAAAAAAAACGTTTACCCAATTACCCAACCTTATTACCAGGGAAACGAGCATCCCGATGTGTTGGTATTCCGGAACGGATTGCATGGGACTACTGCAGTCGCTTGCAACAGGCACGTCGTCCACATGGGACAGACACGGAGTGCGCAGTCGCATGCACGAGATCAGCTGACCTTCCAACGCTATAGAGCCTTACCGACGTTTCAAAAACGCTCGGTGCAAGACTGATCGTTATCTCGGTGCATGCTCTGCCGTGTCAGGGTGAACGACTGATGTGGGCGTATGTTACCCAGGTAATCCGGGGTGGGAGTTAGTGTTCCACATGGTTGCGAAGTTCCAAAAGTAGTGTATGGTTGTTCCTCGGTAAAATGCCCCTTCACCTGGTCAGCTTTCTTGGTAGTGCCGGGCTCGTCCTGGCCCGTCACTGCGTGGGCAGATGAGTTCACTTCACTACTCACTAGCGTAGCGTCACGGTGCAGCCGGACTCCCGATGCTACCGGCGTCCGAATCGCTGACTTGGCGACCAATCACTCGGCTAGTGAGACGAGCAATATGCCGCTGGTGTGAATCTGAGTGTTCAAGAGAAAGTCAGCAACGATCGGCGTTTCCTACCAACTTGCCCTCCAGAGCTCGATCAAGCCTTGTAGCCAGCTGAGCGGTGCAGATCCCGGGCGTGACGAAATTCCGATCGGTGCGTACAGACCAGCCCTTTTGTCACGTCGAGCTATCACCTTGTACATACATACATGGGAGTCATATCGTTGAAACTAAACCCAATCCTGATCGCACGTGTTTCTTAGTAGATTCCGGCAGAATAGTCGTTGTTATCAGCACTGCGGTACCGATTCAACAGCTCGTTGGTTACCAAGTTGCCACGGTCTCGAAGGATGAAACAAGGAGTTGCAAAGTGGACGAACAGTAGCTGTTATCGGGTTTGCCACCAATTAAAATTATGACAGACAGACGCTGGCAGCGTTACTATCTTTATTGTTTTTCTGGTCGCTCTGTGGGTCCATGTAGGTCCACCAGTCTCGGCGTTCCCTCTCCTTGTTTTTGTCTAGTGACGATGCGAATTGTTAGGCTAGTTAACCGAGGGTACCTTCGAGCGATTCGAAGAGCTTCGTCCAGTCCATAAAAAAGACAAGGATGGGCATCAACATGTTACATATCGTTCCTCCCTCCCCGCGGCTCCCTTCCATGGATCTTGACGGTCCCGTGAGTGTTCTTTATCTTGATGATACTTCTCGTCCCAGCGTTCTCACATCTGCCCCTCTTGGATTTTCTAGAAAAAATCAGAACCCGTATCCATGAATGTAGGTGTAGATGACGGCGTCGTACTTGGTCGTGATACGGACTCGCCCTGTCCTCCCGGCGCTTGGAGGTCATCTCATCTTCCTCTTCCACCCACGGGCTATGAACCTCCACCTGGTTTGGATGATCCTCTTCCATTCACCATGCTGTTCTCATCCTCTACCGAGGAGGTCGGAGACGTTGATTGGCACCGCGGGCAGGAACAGCACTCCCATTTCAGCTTGAAGCCTTCCGCGCCGGAACGCAAACGAAAACACGACGACGACGACGACGACGACACACGTCCCACCGCCGACGGATCTTCCGCGAGGCGGATCCGCCCGCGCCTGCGGACACACGACGGGGAATTCTCCCCCCTCCTCATCATCCCCCCCGAGCAGGCACGACACCCTTCCGCGGAGGACCTCGAGGAGACGCTCTCGGCAGCTCACGCGACCCGCGCCTTCCACGTCCTCGACCACCACCACGGTCCACGTGTGCTGCCGCGCGACGCCTCCCCGGAACGCAGGCGTTCCGACTCTGCCAGTTCGCTTGCAGAGGTCGCGCTCGCGAAACCGGGTCGTCTCTCGACCCTGCAGGACATTTGGCTGCCCCTGCCGTTCGAGGACGTCCCGGGCGGCATCGTCGTTCACGAGCGGGGTCTCGATGCGGGACCGGTGTTTCTCCCTACCAAAGTGGGTCGGTCGGGCGGTTCACTGGTCCCGCACGCGTCTCTGGCAGGTTCGGCGATGCCCGTGCTCGCACCGGGTTTGACCAAGTATTTCGACAAGCCGCTGTGCGAGTCGCCGGATTCGATTAGCCCTGTCGAAGACAGTGGCTCACCGTGCTGACAGCGCGTTCGGACACCCAATAATTTGTATGAACATTATGCAGGATACGATGCACATTTTATCACCAGACATTGACATATTGTATATCATATCATAACGGACAACTCGTACGTTGTAGCGCAAATGTAGCATGTGTAACCCACTGTACCCTCTGTAACCACACGGACTCGTATGTCTCACCGTAGATATAGTGTCACGCGAAGCTTGTCCACGTTGAAATAAGGATCTCAAAACGAACAATGAATATGATGCGCTGATAACTTATGACCAGCCTGTTCTCGTGGACTATCGTTGTGCGAGTGGCCAGCTGTGCCAGGGTACAAATGAAAGTACAAAGACAGAAAGTAAACGCAATGATCGCTGCGTTTTTGACATTAGAATCCCATGTCATCCTCGTCCCCGCCGTCACCCCACCCGCTAGCAACGATCTCTTCCTCTTGCCGGCGCGTCGATGGATGTCCTTGTTGGCTTGGTGAAGGACGATGGCCATCTTCCAATCCATTCTCTTTTGCGATAGGTTGGGAAGGGGATGGCGTGAGGATGTGTGAATCAGGCAACGACGGTTGACCCGAATGCCAAGATACTTGTACCACGCCTATAGATGGAATATCACTGCCCTTGGCAAGAGCCTAATTAATTCGTCAGAATCCAAAAGCGAGACGGTCGAACGGGAAAAAGTACGCACTTGCTCTGCAGCTGCTCTTGTCCGGAAACTGACAAGTACTTCGTCGTCTCCCACAGAGTCCACTGCATCGACATGGCCTGAAACCTAGAGGAGAGACGTGTTCGAGCGAGTCGTCGCCGAGAGTGAGGGACCGCGCCTACCTCATACCATTCCCGCACGGTTGGAACAGCATCCTCCCGTACACCCTTGACGAGCAATTTTTTGGGTCTGTTATCAAGCTTCATGCTACCACGAGAAGCACCTCTCCCGGCACCCCGAAAGAATGCACCGCGTGCCCCACGACCACGGCCCCTATAAGGACGATAGGATCCCCCGCCATAAGAAGGATTATCTCCACCTTCGGCAATCCCCAGGCTTGCGGCCTTGAAACACTCTTAGCTTGGCGTCACATGAATGGATGCATATACGCACCTCCTCTTTGAGTTTCGCAAGCTTGGCTTGTAGCTCTGCCGTAGATTCATTAGCCGGGACTGCGTGAAGATCCAGTTCCTTGTCCAATCGTTCCCTTTCCTTATCGTGCTCCGCAGAACTTGCAGGGCGTGTTTGTGATAAAACTTCCGCAGGGATTGAAGCCGGAGATGAAGGGGGTTTCATCTCTTCACCAAGCTTTCTCAAGCGAGCCAGAATAGATTTCTTTTCATCTCCAGAAGCAGTGGCTAGAGACGCCATGAGAGATTTCTGTTCCGTTATTTGTTCTTCCAGAAGTTTTTGTTTCGCAGCGAGCTCGGCTGCAGCAGCAGATACCGTAGGCGGCTTACGGGAGGGGAAAGTGGCTGGTGTGTCTGATGTTGGAGCAGCTGGTGCTGAACCCCGTGCACCAATACTGGCTACCAACGGTGCAGACGCGGCCAACATACGGACACCCTTCTGGCCACGGCCATCCATTGGTCTATGCCAAAACACCTTGACAAATCGGTTACCGAAAACGGCATCCTCCGACTTCCACGCAGCATGTGCTTCGTTATGGTCCGAAAAACTGACCAAGGCTTTCGCGCTGCGGGAATCAATCGCAACGTTTGTGATTGTGCCGAAGCGTTTGAACCAAGTGTTCACAGCATCGAGGGAGAGCTTGTCTTCTGGAATTTTCTCGACGACAAGTGTTTTATCATTCCGACGCTCCGGACGAAATGATTGTGCGTCACCAGAGAATGTTCCTTTACCCTCGCCTCTAAGTCCACCCCGCATAGGACCGGATCCAGTACGAACATGCTGCGACGGAGGGCCCACGTCGACGTCCATGACGTCCGGTTGTTGCGGCGGTGCGTTCTGCATCCAAGTTGTACTATCCTGTGGCGGCGGCGGTTTTGGACCCGAGTCTTCGGGAGTCTGGGGGGTCAAATCTTGAACCACAGGAAGTTCTCCTGAACGGCTGGGCCGTGGACCCTCTTCTTGGGCGCGGGGATGCACAGGCGGACGAGGAAGAGAAGTGCGTCCATTGACGTTCGTCAAATTCTCGCTCGGTCGCATATCCATACGCGCTTCGTGGGGATCGTAGGGGGCGCCAGGGCCAACCATGCCAAAGGGCATGACGCCATTGGGAAACATGGGTAGAAAGGGGATTGGACCGCCGGGAGAGCCCATTGCAAATAGCTGGGATGGAACAAATGCGTCATCGCCATGACTGTACTTGCAGAGCGCACCCCTCGCACAATAACCATTGTCTAGATATGTCTGTGCTGAGCGAAATGGAGATCTGGAAGGAGAGCAGACGTACTGTGGTAATCCCGGCATACACCCCTCCGTTGATCTGGCGGCTGATACGTCTGAATCCGCTGCCCGTTCAGCGCAGGTGGAACGATTCCATTGGCCGGAGCCTGTCTGTCACTCCTAGGACCCCATTGACTGGCTGAACGAGGGTCGCGGGAGCTCGAATAACGCGAAAATTGAGCGTCGGCGGATAACCGAGGCCCCTTGGCTGGGTGGACTGGATCGCGGTCGTCGTCTGCATGGGGACGTTTTTGGCCGCGTTCGGGAGAGGGCGCGTTGGATAGCAGACTATCGAGTGGGATTGGGATGCCAGCATCGGTAGGAGGTGGAGGTTGCGATGGAGGGGGAGAGGTGGTATAGGGAAGATAGGATTTTGTTCTCAGTACGGTGAATAAAGTATCTATAAATGGAGGGCCCTCTGAGAGAGTTGTGAGGGGGGCGGGGGTTAAGATGAACATAGATGTGCAGACCTTTCTCGAGAAACTCTTCGAGCTGTGTTGCGAGCTCCTTGCGCATCTCTGGTTCTGGTAAATTGTGCTTGAGGAGTGCGAGGACATACTCAGCGAGGGCGGTCGGTTCTGCGTCGCATCTGGAATGGGGTGAGCAGGAGAGGGTGGAAGAGAGAAAAAAAGGAGGACATGTACATTGGACCGAGTGTGCGGACGAGCCATGGCTTGAGATTTTGAGCGGTGGAGGCGTCGAAAAGCATTGGAGAAATATTCCGGCTTTGATTTCAAGTCCAAAAGGACACCTACGATGACTAAGCAAGTGCTGTTACACTACAAAGTTCCACTCGCTCGGTATCAAACCCGTCTGGATCCCTACCAACTCCTTCCAAAGTGGCCGTGAGACAGGGCCCATGCCATCCTCGCCCGTCGGAATCACGACATCGCCACCCAAGTACCCAATCTTTTCCACCGGCGTCACAACTGCAGCGGTGCCTGCGCCAAAGAGCTCGACAAGCCGACCGGCCGCGGATGCAGCAATGATCTCGCCCATGTTCACGCCTCGCTCGGACACCGTGAGTTGGGCGGGGACACCGTCGAGGCGCTTCTTCCCAGACGCATGATTCCGCGCGAGGGCGAGTAGCGAATCACGTGTCACGCCGGGAAGGATCATGCCATCCAGAGGGGGAGTCACGAGTTCGGTCACTAGAAAATGGATAAGTGGTTCGCACGGAGCACGGATGGAAAGACAGGGGCACTTACCGCCATCCTCGCGCTTGAAGACGACGAACAAGTTCATGGTACCGACCTCGGTCAGCCAGTGTTCAGGGCCATGAAGCCAGAGATTTTGGACGTAGCCCCTTTCTGCGGCAACCTTCTGGGCCACGACACCTGGAGCGTAGTTGGCTGCGAGCTTGTAAGCGCCCGTGCCTAGTCATGGGGTCAGCTGAATACGAGTCAGGCGACGCATGGCGACGGACCTCCGGGGGCGGCACGGATGTACTCTGCGTCAGTGGTGCCATAGAGGGCGACGGGTTTGAAGCCTTGGGGGTAGTAGGGGCCAGCAGGACTAGATATCACGAAAAGAAGGGCTTCGGACGGTGGCTGAACACCAAGGGTGCCGTTGGTGCCGACTTGAGGTGGGATCGATCAGTACATGCGACACGCGGGCGCTTGATGACTGACTCAAGGTAGGGCGGATATAGAGGCTATGACCTGGTTCTTGGGGTATCCAATCACGGTCGAGCGAAACGAGTTGCCTAATGCATTCTATGAGCGCATCGCCATTAAAACTCTATACAAACTCTGATTAAGAGAAAGAATTCGATGGTCGAAAACGACGAACGGGGAGTGCCAAACGATTTGCGCTATTGTTCATCCGTTTCATGTTCATGTCCGGGCGGAACATGGTGACGGTGCCATCGGGACGCCTGTAAGCCTTCATGCCTTCGAAGAGGGCCTGAGCATAGTGGAGGACGGTCGCTGCGGGGGTGAGGTTGATGGTAGAAACTAGACATGTCAAGGGTACGGACGGGAGCAGGAAGGGAAACGCTCACAGGGTTCGATGGAAGGCGCACCCCAGCCGGTGTTTTTGGCCCAGGGGATCTTGAGCATATGATCGGACTGCAGGAGACGAGAATGAGGCGCAAAAGGCAATCCGACGCAGAAAGTGTCGTACAAAGGTGCGACCAAAGAGGAGTTGGGACGAAGGCGGCAACTCGCCCGGGCTCGTCGTGCGGGTTACATTGAGCAACGAGGGCTACAGACAGAACATGGATGAGGCGGGGACACGGAAGATAAAAAAAAAGAGAACATGCGTCAATGTCGGTGCGGGCAGTCGCAGAAAACGAACGAAAGTTGGAAAACGGAGCGAGTCTGGGCAATCTCGGGGACATGGGATGAGATCTAGAGTGGCAATATAATTTTACGGTTACGATCGGTTTTATACGGACGAGATATTTTTTTATCCGATGCTACCACATCCACCATTTTGAGCCGTGACCTGAATCCCAAGGTGTTTATGAATGAAATCGAGTCTTCTACTCGACGACGGCGTCCTTGTCGTCCTCGCCAAGCTGGCAACACACCGTCGAAGATATCGACCGCCTTGCTACCGAGGCACTCGCAAAGAACAATCATCCACCGCCCCAAGACACGCCCGATTTCGATGTCGTATTCCTGCCGATTGTCTATCCCCCGCCCTAAGTATTTATTATATTTAGGTGCATTCACATACCGCAAAGGGTGATTCTAATTGCATAACGTTCTAGCTCGCACTCGCCAACGCGGATGCCGAATCCGACATCGTACTTCTACAAGAATGTCTCGACGAACAAGGCGCTCCTCGATACCTCGACCAAATCCAAGGAGTGCATGCATAAGCTCTGAGCCTTCATTCTACTTTACAAGCCGCCGCTCACTACTCATCCGACTCCGAGCCCGAGTCCCTCAAAGCCATATACTCTTCAGTCAACCCTTGCAAACTCAAGTACCGTTTCTCCCTCGACCTTCCGAACTGCACTTGGTTCTCGAGAGCTTCCAAGCGATCTTTACTGGGAAGAGGCGATTGTCGACTGTACAAGTCTCTGAGAATCGATATGACCTCATCGTTGCCCCCCAGAAAAGGATATGTTTTGTCGCCGAGTCCAGATGCATAGATATGCATGCACATATCTTCATCTGCCGCAGAATCTAACGAGACCTCAATTGCATTCTGTTTCACGCCGAGATCGACCAATATGGTGATGTATGGAAGGCCACGATATTCTGGAGCAATGTTGGGATGGCCTCGAGTAATATCTTTGAGGGTAATGCGCTGGGAGCTCCTTCGAGCCTTGTCTGAAATGAAAATATGTGATATAGAGTTACGCTGGTTACCATGATCTCTGTCAGGCTTGAAATACATGGGAATGATTTTATCGATCTTAGGTTGCTGGTGACAGCATTGGATTGCACATGTGCGCTCCCAAAGGCACAACATCCAATCATCCATTCTGTGCACAACATTAGCCCAGGGTCTGTTTGAAGAGAGCAGCAATATTATGTATAGCTCACGGGAAGTGGTCCACGCTTTCATTCTTTCGGGTAATGTTGACATTCACGTCCATTGAGACCCAATGAGAAAAATTGATGTATGCATTCTTGAATGCCCCAGCGGCCCTTGGCACGTTTTTCCAGAAAACTTCTCCAAAGACAAACGTGAAAAATCCAACAACGGGCACAAGTTTGCAGTCCTGGAGTTCTTCATCAAATTCACCTATTTTGTGCTTGGAATGGGTTCTTGAAGTTCATTGCGGCGAACAAAAAGGTCCTTTGCAAGCAGCCAAAGGAAACGGCTGACTAACTCGCCAATGCTGCCTTTGTCGATCCCCCCTCCATTGACCATGTCTCGCAGGGTTCGAAAAACGCTGGGCATATCCATGTCATGCAATAAACTGGCAGCAGCACATGAGAGGAATGGTTCTGACGGATACAGCGTATAACTCCAGATGCGATCTTCGGTAGTCTTGATACAGATGCGGAGGTGATTTTCCACCATGACTTCGTGATTGTGCAAAGCATCTTTGTGGCCAAAGGCAAAGTTAAGATCAAACCTCTGTGAAAGAATGGCAAATGCTTGTTCTGGATTATGGGGATCAAAGGTTTCTGCCCCGCACAACTTCAGTCGGGCAAGTCGAAGAAGGCCATTGAATGAAGAACTTTCCCCGTCCTTCAATGATTGCCATCTAAGTCAACCATGAATAAGACTCGGGGGCAGGACAGAAGATGAAACGTACAGTGGCCGACCAAAAGATATGATGTGGTCAGCATTTGCGACGGTTCAATCTTGCCCAAAACTTGCGGTGCGCTTTGATCCCAACCAAGCTGGGTGAATGGCGGGAATAGCAACTCGCCGTCGAGAGAGACTCTTGCTGAGGCAACTATGATAACCTTAATCAATAAAGCAATGCACTATCGTGGCACTTACATACGGTTTGGGGTGCCGGGAAATGGACAGCCTTTGAGGTGGTCGAAGCAAATACCACCCAAAATACCTCCGAACGTCCGTCCGAGTATTCCTTGATAGTTCGGAGGAACACTTGCGCCGGAGAAAATGTTTGGTTGCTATGGCACTCGTACAGTACGTGGGCTTCATCAAGGGCGATCACGACCATGCGATCGCCTCCGCACCGTAGAAAACTCTCCTTAACCATTTTTCGATAGCATGCCAACATATTTTTCTTTGCGCGAAGCGGAGTTGTCATTCTCTCCTTTAGCTGAAAACAGGTCAGTGAGATATTATACATACGCCACACACACACCTCCTGATACTTATTCTGCAAATTCGTTAGGTAGGCAGTGCGTTCATCTCCTTCTACATCGCTCATAGCTTTGTGCCAATCAGGCTCCAGGTCCCGGCGTGCACTAAGATATTCGAATATCGCCGCGAAAAATGTATAGCACCGGATCATATACTCGCGTTCAGAATTACAAAGGCCAGAAAGAGTATTGGCGGGGAAATCATCACGACGGGGATATCCAGTTCGATCCAGTTTGGACCGAATGTTCATATACAACACACATCGATCGTTGGAGGCGAGCTGTAGGAAAAGCATACATTAACAAACCAGCCAACTCCAGGGACAAGACTTGCCTCAAGCATTAAACGCGTCTTACCTGTGCCTGAGCTCTGAACGATAGAACAGAACTTGCCATAATATTGGTATTTCGCAGTGAACAGCCGATTATTTTGAAGGAGGTAGTCACGCAGAGCGATTGCAGCATCACCTACATATTTGGCTTTAAATCCGTTCTGTAATACGTCCTCCATGCCTTTGTATGCTGTACACTCCACGTCAGGCAGGCAAAAACGTGGAGACATACACACCTGCCGTCAAGTCTTTCTGCGGGCTGTGCAGCAGGACACTGGAGGATCTCTAAGCGATGAAAAACTGTATCAGTAGAGACAAAGAAGACACGGGATGAACCACGTACCAAGATTGCGAATTTTACGATATGATCTATCCCTCCAAGCTTGTTCCAGCATAGGGCGTAGCCAAGGATGTGCCTCAAGGAGCAGGTGTGCAGCCCCCATTTCACGAAATTCGTGATTCAGTCGTTCGTCAAATAAAACCGTTGCTGAGAGTCCCACATGGCCGAGGAGCACCGGGGCCAATGGCCATAACCCCTTTTGTTCTTCCACACGTTGAACTACTTTCTCGTCCATATCCTGATGTTCTGCATCGGTGTAGTGATTAACCACAAAACTGGGTTCATCGACATCCATAGGCCCTGAGTCATTCCGCGTCAGGCGTGCAAAGACAAGGACACATGGATGCCTACCCTCAGCTGCGGTTTCTGCAGAACACTGGAGGATTTCTGCACGTGATGAAAATTGTTTCAGCGGAGACGAAGGAGATACGTGATGAACATACTGAGGTTGCGAACGTCACGATATGATCCATATTTCCAAGCATTCTTCAGTATAGAGCGAAGCCAAGGATGTGCCTTGAGGAGCATAGTTGCAGCCTTGATTTCAAGAAATTCACAATTTAGTCGATCATCAGATAAAATCCTTGCTGCGAGTGGTGCCAACAAGGCGGTTTGTGGTGCATTCGAATGCCATAATGCCCCTAGTTCTGCTAAATCTCCGGCTACTTTGTCGTCCATTTCGTCATGTTGTGCATCGGAGTAGAGATTAGCTGCGGAAATATCGTCGACATCCATAAGCCCTGGGCCTGCAGGTGGAGAGCTGACGCTGCCGGTGTCCATAAAGATTTGGGAGGAGCGGAAAGATCAAGCGCGGGAAAAATGATCAAAGTGATGCCAGCCCCTATCAGCATGGCACGGCACCTCAAAATACTGGTAGTAGTGCATAGCTTCTTTGTGGATCTCACTCAGACCTGCAAGTCCACATATCCCCCATCGAAATTGTTCTCGCGCCCGGTTTGTACAAGAGCGCACACTCACTGATACGTCCGTGAAGACTCCCACGACTAGCCGCGTCGGGTACCTCGCTTTCTTTATGGTCACGGTCGGGAGCCACCCCATGGCGTTTACGAGCAAGTGACAATCATTCTGATGCAATTCGTGATGTTCTCGACTGAGGGAAAGAGCGAGTCAGAGAGTTACCTGAAGCTGACGGTCGAAGGAGAGCTCGTATTAGACAAAGTCGAGAACTTGGATCATCAGGAGGCAGGTATATGTCCTATTGGTGATGAGAACGGCGCCGGCATAGAAAAGGTGGACTTAGGCAAGGTGGATGAGTGTGGATAAGATACCGTACGAGCAGCCTTCGACGAAAGTACCACGAACACCCGACGTCGCCTTATCAAATTGAGATCGCAGGATTTGTTTCAGGGAGACGACGGTGTCAATGAGTCACATGAACATGCGTTCACGCCTCGTAGTAGATTCTCGCAACTACTTCGACTTCGCAGGCACGTTTGTTCCTAATTTCGCATTTCGCATTTCGCAACCAACCCTGCCTGAAGTCCCATCATCGCGACAAAGCTGGATCCAATGGTGATTACGCACTAGGATCAGCTGCCAATCCCACACCATGGTCTACATCAGTCCCAAATCCATCATGGCCACGAGGGTCGCGCATCGTTGGCATCCTTTATGAGCGCTTGTGCAGGTGTAGCAGGTGAATATACAGACGAACCAAACCATGCCTTGTGCAACGCGGGATCGCGCGAAAAGGCCGTCTCGAGTGACCCAGCGAATGGGGGACGTTCCCATGAAGAACTTGAAACCCATGGAGAGACCGTCGACGCCGGCAATGCCGAGGACAGGGGAATTGCTACTAGAGCCGCGCCAATGTTCACAGAAACTTTGAACATGAGGCGGAAAAGCAAAGACGAGAAAACAGGGATCATGGCACCACCGTAAGCAAGCGGTGAGACCAAGGAAGAGAAGACGTTTCGAGGGATTTGTCGGGCTTACGTATGCGTCGTGACGCTGCGATTAGACCAGGCGCGGTTTGCAATTTCGGGGCCGACGTTGCATTTGACGACGGAACTGAGATAACTTGGATGGCGATGAGTGTTCTCTTTACACACTTCTTGCGTCCTTGAGCATCCCGGAACTTCTGCGCCCATCCAATTACTCGTCATCTGCAACAATAAGTAGGGGTGACAGTGGAGGAAAGAGGAAGTGAAGGAAGACGTCGTGGGGGTGTGAACTGCAAACGTTGACGACGATGACCGTACACGCGTTGTGGGATAGTCAGAGTAAGGATCAGGGTTGACACACCCGAACGGAAGCACCGCCCTCGAATTCGGTCACTCGATTCAGCATTGCAGGCGACGCAGTAGGAAGAGGAAGAAGTTGGTCCCGAACGTTCGTATTGGCCGGTTTGGTCGACTCGCTGACCACATCAAACATCCATCTGGGCCAATGACTGTCGTCACGGGCGAACGCCAGTAAATGTACGCGCGAGGCTGGAGTGCTCGTCCTCGGCCTAGCGCTTCTTCGCTGCTATGTTCGGGACAACCACAGTCCTACTTTTTCCAGATCGGTGCGGAATCCTTCCTCCACAATGCGACCCTCGTGCCATCACGCACACAAAATCGTCGGAGTTGATGCGCAAAAGGTCATGTATAATGACGATCGTCGGCCACGCAGTCGACTCGTCTATATGCACATGTACCATGAGTAAACGTCATTCCATACGACCCAGAAAAAAAATCAACACCTCGGGCGCCTCATTCCACCACGCAACACGACACCGCCTTCGGCTTCGCTATTCTCGCCGCTTCCAGCCAGGACGATCTCGTATTGAGTCCGGAAACCCAACCTTCGAGCATCGCAAGCCGACATGCTGTCGAACCCAACTCGCATCGAGGCACCGCAAATTCAGCTCGTAGAAAAGCACTTCGTCCTCGCCATGGTAGTCGATAAGAATGTATCCCATCGTATGTAGATTTACCACGTCGGCCTTGCTGCCTTGATGGCTTGACCGCGCGAGCAATGATGTGTTGGACTGGATGAGAGAACGACGGACTGAGTGCCAATTTACTCTGTGGAGTCGATGATGGCGGCCCGTGCTCGTTCGACCGCCTCCACCTTGTCACGCCAGCAACAGCCAGCCAGCCTCGCGCGACGCTTGCTCTTCCCCCACCGCTCTGACCTGCCCCCGCTCTTCCCCTCGCACGAGCTCAACGAGGAGGTGTACGACCTCGTCGCGCTCGCCCTGCGCGCCTTCGTCAACACCTGGTGGACCAAGCTCACCAGATACGACAGGGAGTTTCTCCCCCAGATCGCAGCCGTCATCACCCACGTCGTGCTTGCCCTCGAGCGCCGTCTCCTCGATGCAGACCTTGCACTCCTCGTCTTCAGCGACATCCCCGCCCTCGTCATTCAGCATTACAGGGACTACCGCCAGGCTGCCTCCAAGTCATCTACCTCTTACGCCACCGGCGGGGCACTCTCGCTCCCTGAACTCTTTCATCAGCTCCAGCCCCACATGGCCCTCTCCTCTGACGGGTCCATAGACGAAGAATACTTTCGACAAGCCATCGACCACATCTTGAGGGAATGCCTTCCTTCAGAGGACTACGCGCCCGAGGCAGAAAGGTTTGTCGTCCGGGAAATCATTCTCAAGGTCGTTGTCAAGGATGTCGTCCCTCTCATCACCCAGCCCTGGTTCCTCCAGAGGATGCTGTTGGACGTGCTTGGCTCGGATGGCTCTCCAGAGCAGGTACGCCCTGGCGCATCTCCAAGCACAGTCCCTCACCCCCCCTCAGCCCTCTGTCCCGTCGACGTCCCGTCTCTCCAAATCCAGCATCATCGTCCTCTTCCTTTCCGCCATACAAAAGGTGTCCGGAACGTGCATCATGCTCATCCAAGCATACAAGCAGGTCATTTACATGGTCCCCATCGTCAACCAGACGTGCTATTCCCAGTCCCGTTCGTCCGCTCGAGCGACGTCCCCGACGACGCCCTCGACATCCTCGACGCCGTCGAGCCACTCGCCCGAATTGTTGTTTACCCTCGGTGACCCTGATCTCACCCGTGGACCATTGGAGATGATCTCGGAAGTGCTCTACGTGCAGCGCCGACTGGCTGCGACTGCCCTGCTCCAGTGTGCCGCGCTCTTCTGTCGCTCGTTCCAGACATTTATGAACAAGTACGTTGGATCGATCCGCTCTCTTTCTGTGTCTGACACCATGACCAGGCTGCTGTGCTATCTGCTCTACACCCATGTGCTGTCTGTGTCGTCGATGCTCTTCGTCGTACGACTCTCGAAGCAGACGCTGTTTCCGAATGGATACCCTGGTTCCCCGCCGATCGATCCGACCCCCGAGGAACAGCTCGTCATTCGCGAGCGGCTTGTGAAGCGCATGTCGGAGCGGCTGCCCGCCATGCTCGGCGATTCGAGCACGCTCGAGCTGGCCGTCGACGGACTGAGTGACCGCGCATGCAACCGGCATCTGGCCGTGTTTCTGCTCGACGCGATCTTGCTGAGCGTGTTCCCGGAGATGGGATAGTTGACGGATGTTTGTCGCGCGAGGACGTATAATAAATAACTAAATGACTAAATGGTATTTTCTTCCCCCCCCTGAGCGACCAAGTCTACGATGCACCCACCACCAAGTCCGCCCGTGCTGTACTCGTTCTCCTCCTCCCAAGACCTCTCCAATTCTCTCGCCGCCTTCGTGCTCAAGGCCCAGAAGGAGTCCATCGAGAGAAAGGGCAGATTCTCCGTCGCCCTCTCAGGCGGTTCACTCCCAAACCAGCTCAAGTCCCTTATCGGCAACACTGCCGTCAAGTGGGACAAATGGTACGTCCTTCCCCGGGAACGCATCGCCCGAGCACGCCTCTCACTCGCACACAGGCAAGTCTTTTATGCCGACGAGCGTGTCGTGCCCCTCGATCACCCCGACTCGAATCACCATCTCGTCAAGTCCGAGCTATTTGACCACGTTCCCATCCCCCCTGGGAACATCCACACCATCGACCCCACGCTCCTCGACGACCTCGAAGAACTCGCGGATGCATACGAAAAGGAGCTCATCCGCGAGTTTGCCCAAAAGGACTCGGCTCGCTTCCCCGTCTTTGACCTCATCCTCCTCGGCGTCGGCCCAGACGGCCACACCTGCTCGCTTTTCCCTGGTCACGAGCTGCTTGACGAAAAGGACAGATGGGTTGCCTTTCTCGACGACTCTCCCAAGCCTCCCCCGAATCGCATCACCCTGACCTTTCCCGTCCTCAATCACGCTCTCCGTGTCGCATTCGTCGCCACGGGTGCGGGCAAGGTGGACACACTTCCCTTCATCTTGGACACGCCAGAAAAGGACCCCCTTCCTGCATCACGCGTGAGACCTGCCCATCCCGGTCAGGTGTATTGGTTTGTCGACGACGCTGCATCAGCCAAGGTGGAGTTTCCAAGGGCAGCCTTCAAGTTGTGAGTGGTCGGTCGAGGTTCCATCACACCTACTGTAATTGTACCATCGTCATCATATGCTTATTATGTCATATCGTCACTTGTCAGCACGCCGGCAACACAAGATACCCCAGGGATGAGACAGTAAATTAATAAAAAAAAAAAACTCAACAGGATCAACGAATGGGTAGCAGGCGGCGGCACTTGTCGCTAACATGGCACAGAAGTAACAAATATCCATTAGCCAGATCAACAATTGCACCCATAGTTCTGTGTGCTCTCCCGATCGATTTGGATTGGGTCGGGATAATCCACATACCTGCCAACGCTCAGTGAGCTTATCGGCATGTCCAATGAAAACGCACATTTGTTCCTCTGCTTCTTGTTGCAACGCATTCTTGGATACTGTTTGGAATGCCTGCTCCACATTAATCGCCTCCTTGGCGGATGTCTCGAAATAAGGGATATTGCCCTTGGACTGACACCATGTCATGGCCCGCTTCTGCGTCACCTGCGATATCATCTAGTTGTGCCCACCGTTGACCAACGGTTTACATACCTGACGTTTGCTTTCTTCCACGTCAATCTTGTTGCCGAGGACGACAAAAGGGAAGTTCTCCGGATCATGCGGGCTCGCCTGAATAAGAAATTCGTCGCGCCAACTGTCCAGCGTCTCAAACGACTTTGCACTGTTAACGTCGTAGACAAGCACGCAACAGTCCGCCCCTCTGTAGTAGGCCACGCCCAACGACTGGAAGCGTTCTTGCCCAGCCGTATCCCAGAGCTGCCCGCGGCTCGTCAGAGGGGCACAGAAATAAATAAATAAAATAAGAGCGAACCTGCATCGTCACCAAACGGTCGTCCACCATGACCTCCTTGGTAAGGCTACACCGACGTTCAGCGACCAGGAATGCAACACACGCGAGCACACCCACAAGTCGGCTCCGATGGTGGCCTTGTACTGGTTGCTAAACCGCTTGTTCACATATTGGTTCATGAGCGACGTCTTTCCGACACTGCACGACACCCGCGATGAGCTGCCGAGAGAAACGCACGTGGGCCACGTACCCGCTGTCCCCAAGGATGATCACCTGGAATACGAGTCAGTTGCCGTACGAGCGAGCGCGAGAGAAGACGGAGACCTTCAACAATACGCGACCCATCGTGTGCTTGTACGAGAGCGAGCAGGGGGTGGGATGGTGTTGAACTTAGAACTAAGGGCACACGCTATGTGTGTCGGTGGAGCACCGGCAAGGAATGGACACAGCAGCTACAATCTGGGTTATTTCAATCGGCGCTTGAAATGAATGTTGCTCAGGACGGTGAGAGGCATGGCGACCCGCATCGCACCTCGACTCAAGGATAGAATCGTGTTGTCGGACGCGGAGGACAGGCTCTGCAGCCTGCTCGACGAGTTCACCCGCCATCTCAACGACGACCACCACATCGTCACCGCGTGCAGGATCAACGGGGGCTGGGTCCGCGACAAGGTCAATCCGTGTTCGGTCGTGCGCGCCCGCTGCTCATCGTTGCGTTCAGTTGCTCGACTATGAATGCAACGACGTCGACATTTGTCTCACGGACATGATGGGCGTGCCGTTTGCCGAGCGGTTCGTCGTATTCGCGTCAGAGAGGAAGCATGTGCCCGTGCACAAGGTCACAAAGATCGAGAGCAATCCGGATCAGTCCAAACACCTGGAGACCGCGCGCACCACGCTCTTTGGCATCGACTTGGATTTCGTCAACTTGAGGAGCGAAGAGTACTCTGAGCACAGTCGCATCCCGACCGACGTCGTATGCCCATCCGCATGTTAGCCCCATTTGCCGCTTGACCGTCGTCGGCAGAAATTTGGGACACCGTTGGAGGATGCCCTGCGCAGGGACATTACGATCAACTCTCTCTTCTACAATGTCCATACCCGGACGGTCGAGGACCACACTGAAAAGGCAAGCGTCCGTCGCATCACCGTCCGCATGGGCTGAGAGCGTCAGACCGCTTGCAGGGATTAGATGACCTCCGCAACGGTATCATCCGCACGCCCCTGCCCCCGTTGCAGACATTTCGCGATGACCCTCTCCGCGTGATTCGATGCATCAGGTTCGCCAGTCGCTTTGGGTTTCAGATGATCCCCGAGCTTCAGGAAGCTGCCCGTGATCAGACCATCCAGGTGATCCGTGATCTAGTTTTCTCTTGTGCCCCACTCAAGTCTCTCTAAGGAAGCGCTCTCTTCCAAGATCAGCCGCGAGCGCATTGGCGAGGAGCTCGACAAAATGATGAAAAGTCTGCATCATCACTCGCTCGAGCATTCAAACTCATATCTGCAAGGCGTCGAACCACTACGTGCCATACAGATCATACACGACCTCTCATTGTATCATACTGTCTTCCGCGTGCCCGCTCCAATCCTCGACGGTGCCTCTGGCCCTGTGGCTCCGCCAGAGCTTTCTCTTACTGCGTGTACTATTCTCCACGACCTACTCTTTCCCCTGCCATCCGGTGGGTCATCTAAGTATACGACACATCCTCATCCGACGCTTCTGACACATCTATTGAGCGATCGAGGCACGAGGGCCCGATTATTTCTCAGCGCCAGTCTCTACTCCTTTGATGGCATCACCTACAAGGATCACAAGCAAAAAGTGCACCCGCTCGTCGAGGCCGTGATCCGAGAAGGTTTGAAACTCGGAAACAAGAACTACTACCTCGACGGTATACCCACCCTGTTCGACGCTGCCGCATTGCTCAAGGGCGTCTCCCTGGAGCACCTTCGATCCACATCGTCCTCGGAGCGCGTTGCCATCGGTACGTCGTTGGTGAGACCGTCACGCAAATTCTGACGTGTTCCAGGCCTCCTACTCCGAAACGGCAAGGTACACAAGCCAACGTCCGGTTCACACTGGTCTTCGTCTCTGTTCTTTTCCTTGGTGTGCGAGCTCGTCCCGTTGGGGCATGGTACGGTCGTGTCTCCCAACGTTTAGACACACGTCTGACCTGCATTTCTAGGTGAGGTCGCCGAGGGTTGTATACGGCGTTATAACGCGTTTGTGAGTCGCATTGAAGAGCTGGGCCTGGACAATGTGGTGGACGCGAAGCCTCTGCTCAACGTAAGTGCGTGCCTGTGCGCTCGACGTCCACTTATGTGTGTACGTTAGGGAACCGAGGTCATCTCTGTGCTCGGGGGTAAACCCGGTCCTTGGACGGCTGTCGTGCTGAACAAGGTCGTCGAGTGGCAGCTAGACAATCCAGAGAACGATAAAGACGCCTGTGTCGCGTGGCTGAAGGAGGAGCAGAGATCGGGTCGAATCAATATCGAGGACCTCGTCAAGTCCACTTCTGGGGCGAAACGTCCTCAGGAAGACGGTAAAGAAGCGTCCAAGAAAGCAAAACGGACATCATAGTTGATTACATTTTTGTTGACGTGGTCATAGGTACATACTGCGGGGTACTAAAATACAGTAGGGTAATCGTTCTTGTACACACGCCAGATACAATGAAAATCGTGAAATCGTGAATCACTAGTAAGTAGCGTTCGCATCAATAGAAAACAAAGGTCCATCGCACAGGAATTATTGGATCGGTCTGTTAGTTTTCGTAAGGGCAAAGTGAGGTAAGGGGTGAAATAGGTTGTCCGAACAGCTGGTCCAAGGTACCGAGCAGCGCCGTGTGCTCCGCGGATGGGGTGGATGGATCAAATGGATTGGAGAATACAGGCGAACCCAAGGGCACGAGCGATGGGTAAGTGTCGACCTCATAGTGAGCGAACGAAACGGGGGAAGGCGAAAGCACAACGTTTGACGTGTGCGCGCCGAACACGCAAGACTCGACGAACGAGGTCGCTTCTGGCTTGACACCGGAAAGCACGCTGTGTGCGCCCGGTTCGAGATGAGAAAGGAAGAGAGGAGAGAGATCGTCTTCTTCGTGCTTTGGCAACGTCTATGGGGGATGTGAGGATAGGATGAGCAGACATGTCGCTCGACGCACCAAGTGATCCCAATTATCGAGCGAAAGATGGGGAATCTGGTCGGTGGGGACAAATTCCTGCACGTCATCGGGCAGGTACACCAGCTCGGGGGTACGGGCCATCGGTGCCAAGGATGGCATGTTCTCGAGCCATTCTTCGGCGGCCGAAAGGGTGGGAAGGGAAAGAGGATAATCGGAGGGAGGAGAGAAGAGTGGCGGAGGAAGGGTCTTCTGCTTCTTGCGTTTCGGCTTCGGAAGAGAGGATGCGTGGCATGGCGTTGCAGGCCTCTTGAGCGTCTTCCGAACGGTAGCACCAAGTGAGGCCGAGGCTATCGGATCGGGAGCACTCTCTTCCTCAAGCTTGACCCGCTTGTACCCGTCATCAAGATACTTGGCCAGGTCGCGGCTAGTGACACCGCCCAACAAAAGATCGGCCACCTTTTTGCACTTTTCGGTTTCGGTATCAATGGTGGTCGTAGTCGTGGTCGTGCGCTGGCAGCGGCGCTGCGCGGTCTTGTTGGCCTTCCTTTGGAATCCGGGCGAGTACTTGTATTCGGGGTAAAGCTGAGCATGACGCGCTTTGGCTTCCTCGGCCATGCAGCGGAAGGGAGCACGCTCCGCCTCCGATAGCTCGTTCCAGTAGCGGCCGGCGATGCGGGACACATTGCGATTGTCTTTCTCGATGCTCTTTAGGTTATCCTTATTCCATAGCCAGGAACGGAAGACCATGAACGCATTGGGTGGGCGGGGAATGTGGCCTTGCTTGCGATTGCGGGTGTGGGATGAACCAGGGGTGAAGGGGAGATGAGTGACGATGGGCGGGGGAGTGTTGGAATCGGAGGTAGTGTACGTGGATGGAGGCTTGGGAGAGAGATGGGCGATAGAGGCAGTGGAGTCGAGCTCGACATGGGAGGGAGGGTACAAGAGTTGAAGCGTATCAGTGCTTGGCCAGTCATAATCTACAACTGAAACCAAAAAAGGAAAGTGTTTAAGAATGCGACGAAGAAGAGCAGAAGGGGGAGTGACGTGACGCACGTTCTACAGGAGACTTGCGAGAGAGTCTGCGAGACCTGCGGATGTGGGGAAGAGACAACATCGTATGATGTATGAATGAGTGTGGGCTGGAGTATGAACGCTACTGCACTGTGAAGCGGAACCCCTTATGAAGTCAAGCCCCGAAAGTAACCAGCTCTGCTTGTAGGTCATCAACTCTTCACAATGTCACCTCGAGGCGGACAACGAGGTTTCAACGAGGTTTCCATCGTCCAAATCGGTTTTTAGATCTGCATTGAGGCCAACCTTTCTCCATTTTTGGTATTCGATTGCATCACTCCTCTAGCCGACTGACGCGACACAGTACTTGCTACATGGCTTTTCGCCTCTTCGATCCTGCAATCATCTCTCTGCGCACGGTCAGTTCAAACCCATGTCAGTTCAACTGCCCTCACCTTTTTTTAACTGCGTCACTGCGACCAATCCTCCGCGCGAAATTCACAGCATCTGCTCGCTTAACCTTCCCCATCCGCTTCTTCTTCAGTTTCGACGGTTTCGGAAGCTTCGTGATCCATTCAGGTACACTCGATCCCGATTGCAACAGCACGTTCGCAATCCTTGGAGATCCCCTTAGGCTTTTTCCGTGACACTCCAAAGCGCTGACGTACGATTTTAAATAAGGTGCATCCTCGTCGGTAAAATATGTCACCGCCTTGCCATCACGACCTGCGCGTCCAGTTCGTCCTAGGACTCCGTCAGCCACTTCCAGCTCATGTTCTAGCAGCCACCCACCAATCCGATGTATGTAGCTCTGCACACTTGTCGGGAAATCGTAATTGATCACCTCTCTTATCCCTTTGAAGTCCATACCTCGCGCCATGACTTCCGTGCTCACCATCACCCAGCTTTCACCGCGGCGCATGCGACCCACAGCATCATCTCGTTCCTTCTTAGTCATGCCGGCATGCAAGCAATCCACATTCTGTATCCCATTCAGCGTCAACTCTTCCGCTAATGACGTTGCCCGCAGTTGAGTGGATGTAAAAATCAGCAGTGGCGGACTATAAGGCTGGGTAAAATATGTTAGCAAACTCGGCAGCTTTGACGCATCATCAGCAACGTATGTAAGTGTCTGGCTAATGAGTGGTAGAGGCGTATCCCTAACAAATCTGTCAGGACCATCAAAGCGGCTTGTATCTTTACACCCACTTGAGACCAACCACAATACGTATCGGGTTGCGCAGCATTCCCATGGCGAGTTGCTCAGCGCCAGCTGGAAGTGTCGCAGAAAAGACCGCTTTCTGAATTTCCGGATGAGTACAAGCACTGACCACCTCTTGAACTTGGGTCAGAAATTCACTGTCAAGGAGTCGATCTGCTTCGTCCAACACGAGATGGCGGACGCTATATTGCAATCAAGCACAAGCCAACAACAAAATAAATCACGGACTTGTTCAAATCAATGTTTCCTTCCTGAATTGACGCAACTAGACGCAGCGGCGTGCTGATAATGATATCTTGAAGACCTCAACACGTAGCCGTATGGCAGCTAGTCAGAGCAACCCACCAACTCTATCTCTCACGTTCTTGTCACTGAGTGTGCTTGCCGTCGCTTTGCTGAATAATACCACTCGCCACTTGCGTCCCATCGCGAGTTTCAAACATTCATTGTGAATTTGATGCGCTAGTTCGCGGGTTGGCGCGAGTACAACAGCACGAACACCATTTCCTTCTGCGCCCTTCCGACTCGAAATTGGAGCACCCAGTGATGATATGATCGGAAGTAAATATGAGAGCGTCTTCCCAGTACCAGTAGGTGATATTGCAGCGAGATCACGATGCTGTCGAGCTTGTAAGATGCAGCAAGTTGGCTGTGCATCACCAACTCACCTCCAGTAAAATCGGTATTCCGTGCGCTTGTACGCCGGTAGGGTATTTGCAATTATTATCGTGGAGGTTTGTCAATAAACGAGGGGCCATTTTATACCGCTCTAGCAAGTCATCGAAGGCCTCGATGGGCGATGGGACGTCGGTCCCCTTGGCTGTCACGCGGACCTTTACTCGTGGGACATCGTCTTCAGATTCATCGTCTGTATTCTCATCGTAAATCTCCACTTCATGACCTGTTTTCCGTCTCTTGTGCTCTGCACTCGGTCGGAGTGATCCACTCGAAGTGGTGGGCTCGGCGCGTCCGGCTTTCCGCTTTGCTCGTCCTCCCTGAGCATATTTAAAAAAGTCCAGTTCAGGTGGGAGCTGTGAATCCTGAGTTATCGACACATTCGCCGATTTTTCAGGTTTCGCGGGTGCATTCTGGTGGCCGCAATAGAGACATGAGAAAACCTACCGCGGTATAGCAAACACTTACCGTGAATAGCTGTACGTCAGATTTGAACCGTTGCTTGTCGAAACGCGCCCCACCACGAGATAACAACTGGAATGCGTCCATTATGAACTTGGCTCCTCGAGAGTCGAATTTTCTACCATTAGCTCAGCAAGCGAGCGGCCCGGGCCGGTCCGCCACTTGTCCTTTCCTCCGAGTGCTCCTTCTCGATTGGTCACCGGGCTAGTATGGTCCTGGGGGTAAATTCAGAAATCGATTCCCAGACTCCAATATGTTACAACCTGTCACCTGAATAGTACACATTAACTTTAGTTACTTAGAGCATTAACTGAGCAATACAATCTAACGGTCGAACGAGAGGTCCGCGTCGTCTGCTACCACGAAGCTCCCATACACATACTCATCCGGTTCAGAGTTTTCGCGCGGCGGCGAGCTCGAAACCATGGGCCGTTTGAGCGAGTACTCTCTTGCAGCACCAAAAGCACCCCTTCGAACAGGCCTGTTCGCAAAGATCGGGCCCCCACTTGGTGCTTGCGTAAACAGACTTTGTCGGTAAATGAGACTCTGATCATACGACGGCGAGACCTGCGTATCAGGCATGTCTTTGAGGAACCGCCGGTCAGATTCGCTTTCCACGTCGTCTTCCGAGTGGGAGGACCCCGCGCTTTCCTCATCTCCTGAATGTGCCGCTTCACCATCCAACCATGGATGATGCCGGATAGAGATCGGCGGCTGCTTACCCCCAAATTTCTTTGATTGCAGCGGGGGTGTCGAGGTCCGTGAAATAATTTCCGTATCATTGCGCCTGAGCCGACATAATCGTGGAGGTGATTGCATGTCCGGTGTCTCCGGCATTTCCATCTGAACATTTCGTCGCCTACCCGCTGGGCGTACCGCAAATGAGCCCTCTGGGATATCAGGGGTTGGATGAGGTGAAGACCGAGTAATTCGAGGGGGAGTGGAGGCAGGCCTGCCACCGAGATCCATCTTCGCCGAAGGTAACGTAGTCTCTGGCTTGACTTCTTCGACTATGCTGTCATCCATGAGACGGAGCGAGCGTGAAGAGATACCCTTTGTCTTTGGCGCAGGGGGTGAAGAGTTGATAATCTGTATCTCTGGATCCTCATCGTCTTCTATCAGCCAAGAGATATTGATATCTTGATCGTTGGCCTTTTCGGGAAAGGGATCAAGAGTAGTGCCTCGGTAAACTGTTGGTTCAGCCGAGTTATGTTGAATGACGTGGGGAGCGGAAAGTCGCTGAGGTGAAGTCGAACGGGACAGCGAGGAAGACGTAATCTCAATCACATCGTCTGGAATTGGTTCCAGGGATTGAGTAAAGCATCGGTCATGGAAAGATTGATCGGATAAAGCTGGCGAGAATCGGCGTGATGCGCGAACGATTTTTGAGGCTGCGGGTCGGTCAACGAAAGATCCGTCTTGATCAATCTCCATATCAACCTCGACCTGCCGAGGAGGTTGTCCGACCCTTTTACCATCCGCGGACGTCTTGCGTTTCTTGGAAACCATTGTACGTGACTTTGGCAACGTGACCTTGTACTTGGAGCTTGACCCAGTCGTAGCTGGTGTGGAAACGGTACGACGAAAATCAAGAAGGCTCCCCTCTAGTTCCATATCCGTGGAGTCGTCATCAGCGAGGGCATCGTTGAATTCCACGGGCTTGGTTTTCTTTTTTTTCCCTTTGACGAGCAAATCTGCCACTCTTACAAAGCCGCGGCTTGCGCCAGGAGGAATGTTCCTGTCTATGTCGTCACTCCTCTTTCGCTTCTTTCCGCTCACGGCTGCCTCCCCATCTTCCCCCGTCCCCGAGGCCTTCCTTCGGCCGGTCTGCTCGCGAACATATTCCTCAATCTCCATGCGTTTCTCCAGTACTTGTGGCCGCAAGTGATCAGGAAGTAGTCGTGGTACATCACCGTACAGCTCCAGCTGATCTCCACGAACGATGCATTTTTGTAGCTCGCCATACGTGTCATGTGCCTTGTCCCAATTTAACTCTTCGCGGATCTCGGCAAGCAAGACGTGCACATAACCGTCGCGCTTTCGCCCAGTCCGCCCAACGCGTTGAAGCTGTGGAGGACAAATGTCGGAGTTTATCCGTTGTGCGGGAAGGGAAAGATGACATACCATACGAATAGGTGTCTTTTGAGCGTCATAACATACGATCATGTCGACTTCACCGATATCAAGACCTTCTTCTCCAATTGAGGTTGAGACTAAAACGTTGAACTCTCCCGCTTTGAACTTCCTGATCACCTATCATCAGGGGTGAGTGTAAAGACACCAGTGATCGTACTTTGCACACCTCCAATTGCTCTTTCTGGGCAAAACCCTTCTTACCGTGTTTGTCGGCTCCTTGGCCAACAAAGCGTGTCGCCTTCAGCAATGGCGATTCCTGGTTCAGGATCTCGATGATCTCTTCAACGCACTCTCGATATGTCACGAATACCATCGCTCGTGTATTATAAACTTCGGCTTCTTCATCTCCTTCAGAGATTCTTTGTCCAAAGTACTGTACCAAGAGCGTTTTGAGAGTCTCCATCTTTGGATGCATTCCGAACGCGCCTGGACGTTTCTGGGCTGCCTCGAGATTGTTGAGTAGCTTTTGAAACGTGGGATCTGACTTGAGCTTGGAGACTTTCTTCCGTTTCTGATCAGAGCCTTCCTTGTCACGAACCATGTCTTGCAAAGAATGGAGGCACATGGTAACACTAGCTTCCATCTATTCGTGGGTAGAGACGACAAAGCCATCAATCATACGTCACTGAAACTGGGGGTCACCATACCAGATACGACATTGCTCGGGCCAAGGATGAAATCATGGAGAGGGTTCCCATGGCCCATGTGTGCGGACTATTTCGCTGGCTTGCAATTCGCTGTAGGGTGGCCGTCGCACGGTATGGGTGCATCTTGACAACGTCCAATGGCTCCATGACGCCTTTCGCCACAAGGGGTTTTATTACAGACTACAAAAAATCAGAGTTGCGGGACTGGCAGAGTGACCTCAGCTAACCTCCATGACGGTTTTCAAAAGTTGTTGAAAATGGTTAATGTCGCCCGTCATCTTGATAATGTGCTGTTTGATTTCCTGTTGAAAAGGTGAGATACATTCGGCAACAGCGACGAAGAAACCAACCTTCTTGTGCATATATTCTCTCAAATCGAGACTCCCTTCGTCTCGAATCTCGATCCGGCTGATATGTAAAGAGTCCACAATGCCTTGAACTGCCTCGGGGGTACTTCCAGGGGTTGCGGTGAGTGCAAGCACGCGAAAATGAGGGTTCTTTGCCATCAGATAGCGAATGACCTGTGCATATGCGTAATCGCCCGTGCCCTTGTGTGCCTCGTCTGTATTGGATGACGTTCGGCAAAAATGCATCGTGCAAACCGCAAGAGTAACAAACCAATGACCACGAGAATAATATCGCGCGGATCACAATTTTCGGTGGTGAGGTCGTTGATGAGCGTCTGCGGTGTCATGTAAAAGACGCGTTTCTGTTCCCACTACGAGCTGTTGAGACGCAATCTACTTGACATCCCGAAGGGGGAACACACCATGCGTGACCGGTATGCGCGGGGGTTATTACCTGTCAATTCTATTGCATCCCTGCCTGGAATACCGCATGTCCGATGGCAAGCATCGATTTGCTGAGCGACAAGAGGTTTAGTAGGGGCGACAAAGACCACTTTGCCCTCGGGGAACCAACGGTAAACTTGACGAACAGCGTCAAGAGTGATACATGGACCGGTATCCAATAAACTCACAGTTGAGCATCACGACGCCAGCAATCAAAGTCTTTCCTAGACCGGTTGGGAGGGCAACGAGGGTGTTGTCGAACAAACAGTGTTTGACGATATTGAACTGGTAATCTCGTTTAGGCTGGTTGGTGGGATAAATCCAATGCTTTGCCTCGAGCATGTCCACCTTGAGCTTCATAGGGAGGGGCTATACAGGGCGTGAATACACCCGTACGATTGGTACAGAGGCACACTCACCGTGCTTTGGTTCACGACCAACAGGAGGAATTAGTATCAGCTTCAACGCCGCGGTCACAACCAAGGTACGCACCCAGCTGTAATATGGTCAGTCCTGATGCTGTCGAGACGAAAACGTTCCGCGTACCTTGGACAGACGGAGCAGGAAACTGCTCGAATTCCACTTCCCCCTCCTCCTCCTCCTCTCCGTCCTCGTTGGCCCTCTCCTTTCCTTTTCCTTTTGGTTTCCTCCAGCCCGACTTTGCAAACGCGGTGTGATCCCACTGTTTGGTCTTGGGGGCCGGCTGACCGAAAGGGTTACGGTTGTCTGACTTGGACCGCTGCATCGGACCGCGGGACGCCGGGGGGTCGACGACACCACCGAAAAGGGTGGTCCGGACGGCCGATTTAGAGGGAGGACGACCTGCACCGCTGGGGGCGGCGACTGGTGCCGCTTTGCGCTTGTATGCCGCGTCAATGACGGGGTCGAGGCGCTGCAGGTCAGCCTCGTCAAAATCAAAGGAAAGGTCGAACGAATCGTCCTTCTCGAGCTGTCTCGGAGGTGGTGGGACGGGACGCTTAGGAGAAGTGAGTTTTGACCTGTGCGCAGCCTCGATGATGTCGAACTGTGTCAGGACGGCCGAGTCGAGCTCGTCTGTAAAGTAGTCGTCCGAGTTCATCATCGCGGACGACGAGGAGCACGAGCGTTGGAATATTGTTGGTGTTGAAGGGGTCGCGTAGGTCACGTGCACACGTACCTTTAGTTCGTGACGACGACCACGAATCATGTCCGCAGAAAGCATCGCGCGTTGGAACGCCATTCCGATGGCGCGCACGGACCAGGACCAAGAGCAGTCAGACCCGTCCGTGCATTTGAAGGTACTCTGCCATATTCCTTGGCGTCGTTGATATCACCCCGTACTGCCCTCTTCCTTCCCCTCTTCCTCCAGCGACCGAGACCAGTCGAGGATGACAACACCGAAGACAGCGACGACGACAACGTCTCGCTCGTCTCTCGCACACCTTCTCCACCCCCGGGAGATACGGCCGACGGTCACGAGCATGACGAACACAGCCAACACGCTCCAAGGGAGATCATCACCGTCGAAACCAAGATCAAGAGCACAAACAAGGGATTTGCAATGCTTGCGAAACTCGGCTGGTCGGAGGGGCAGCCCCTCGGCTTATCGGGAGAGGGTGCGCCCATGTTCCCCCGTGTTCGCCCCTTCTTGGTAACACGCTTCCTTAGGACGAATCGACCCTATCCCCTTTCAGATCAAAAACGATCTGACGGGTCTTGGAAAGATCAATCAGGATGTTCGTATGATCGAGACCACCGTTTCGCAGAGACGGGAGATGGACTCTGAACGTCAGCGCAAAGAAACTCAAGACCAGCGCAGAGCTAGAGAAGTATGGTCACTTTTACATTGACATGTGCCCCCTCACGCAAAGCTTGTCGTCGACAGGACACTGTGGCTAAACGTGCTGCAGTCAAGTCAGAAATTACCGACACTCTCAGGCCATTTTATTGTACGCTCTGCGAGAAACAGTTCCAGAACGTCGCACAGTATGATGAGCATACCAACTCCTATGCCCACCACCACAAGGCACGCTTGAGGGACATGCAAGCCAACGTTCGATTGGTCAACCAGGGGGAGCTAGAGAAGCGCAAAGAAAAGGAGCGGAAGAGAGAGGAAAAGGAGCTCAGAAAGCTTGCCAAAGCGCAAGGAATCAAGATCGCAAAGCCTGTCGCCCCAGCCCCTGCTCCTACCGTGGCCCCAGAAAACGACTCAGGGTCTGCGATCGAATCAAAGTCTAGTGGATTCAAAAAGGCAGGCTGGGCCGCAGTCACCACGGCACTCACACCTGACACAAATTCGAGACGCTCAGGTTGGGCAGCGGTTAGCCCAGCCCCACCCCCTGCCGACGACTCCCCACCCCCTCCACCACCGGCTTCACAATCATTGCAATCATCTGGCGCTCCTATGTTTCGCACTGGAGGATGGACTACTTTAGATCATAACGACTTTCGGTCCGTTGTTCCTCCACCCTCACCTCCTGAACCATTGGCGCCACCGCCAGCACCTCCTGCACCGGCACCTCCAATTTTTCCTTCCAACCGTCCTGCGTCGCCTGGTTGTGGTCCTCGCTCTCGCACTTCACATCCAATTCCTGACTCTCATCCATCGCCACCACCAGCTCCACCAACCTCACTGTGTACTCCGCTCCCAGCACCCCCTGTTGCACCTCCTAGGTCGGGTTGGCAGCAGTGGAAGCAAGGTAGCTCTAAGCGTAGGTGACCAGCATGCATCTCTCGCGTATTTCTGTTGTGTGCTTGCTCCGAATTTATGTTACCGCTTTCGAAACCCGCCAGTATCTTCTAGGTAGTTGACTATGGCTACAGACGTCATGTCCATCGGTTTATCGACATGACAGCGTTTCTACTCCTAGATGGAACATGATCGGGTGACTAGAATTAGCTGACTACACTGCTGTTCTTTAATTTGATGATTGTATGTATGTACGGGATGCTAATGCACGAAAAGTGAAGTAATGAAAGCAGGAGGTTTGAAAAGAAAAAAAAAAGTTATAAAGATCAAGAGTAAACACTCGGCATTATGAGAAAGACAGTAAGAGTGGGGAGACCAATAACCACCCCCGTACGAGAAGTCCTCACCAACCACCAATCGCATGCGAGAGTGGAAACACCAAAATAAAAAAACGGAATCAGTCAGAGTCGCTCGCCGAACTGTCATCGGAGCTGGAATCCGAAGAGTGGTCGCTGTCATCGTGTCGGAGGATGGGAGTGGCAGTGGAGACGGCGGCAGTGCCCGATGGGTTGTCGAAAAGTTTCATACGTTCCTCCAGCTGTCGGATCTTCTCTGCCTCGACATTTTCATCCATACTCTTCCGCTTGAGGCCACCAGTACCAGTGCCCTTCCCTGTCGCACGACTGCGCTTCTGGGGAGGTTGCCGCAAGGGCCGCAACACGAAATTATATAGCTTCGTCAGCACGTTCACTGGTAGAAGGTCAATCTCAATCTCAATCTCCTCGGTGCTCTGAAATTACAGTCAGTCCCGGTGTACCCTTTCCAAAGCGAAACCACTCACATCACGAATTTCAGGGACACCTTCGTGGATGATCTGAATGACTTTTTCCAGCTTTGGCCCGTCGAGTTTCGTGATCGCTTCGCTGAGATCCTTCTTCTGGTCAAACGACAATGCATCATCCTCTGAAATCGGCTTCTTCGATTTCCGTTTGACAGCGCCATTGCCAGCACTAAGTGCTTTCGTACTACGGGAGGCAGCAGATTTCGACGTGGTGGGGGCAGGTTTTGGTTCCTTCTTCTTACTCTTCTTCTTCTCCTTCGGCGGCTGGCTCTTCAGCGCTAGCAAATTCCCCCGCATCGATTCAATCTGCGCCTCCATTGTCGCGATCCTACCTGTGCAGAATAATACATTAGATCGTGGATATTGTCTTGCGTGACGATGGTCTCACGATTGCGTTCCTCCTCCGACTCGTCTTCCTCCTCCTCGTATTCCTCTTCACTCGCTTCCCGTAGCGGAGGCAGATTTTTCCACTTCTCGTCGAAAAGACGTTGCAACTCGATGCCTGCTTGATTAACAGGCGTACCGGCAGGATTGAAGGTGAAGCAATTTCGGATCATCAACTTGAAGTCATCAAAGAACTTGGATGCATTCGAGTACTCGTGATTCTCCAGTTTTTTCCGCATCGTCGACAAGTCCATTGGCTTTTTGATGATCTTGAAGTATGTAGGAATCTCCAACTTGACGGGATCTGGGATCCGATGAGCAACCAGGTGAAGAGCACGGTGCTAGGCGCTCACCGACTGGCTCGTAGAACGGATGCGCGATAGCCCAGTGCTGCTTCCGATGTAACTCCGCCAAGAGCTTGGCGCAATACTTGAGTTGCTCCGCCGAACCATCGTCCTTGACCTTCGTTTTCCGTAGCTTCTTTGGCGCGTCGGCATAGGGCAGATCCTTTGGAGGAGGTGGATGAATCTCTCTCTTCGGTCGTGCGGATGTCTGTTCAATTTCGTTGCGACGAATCACGGGAACGGAGGTAGAAGCGCGTCGGGCAGGAGCAACCGGCGCGCTGACTTTCTTGGCAGGCGCTGGAGGGGGAGGAGTAGCGATTCTGACGGGGGGTTTGACCTAGCACGAATTAGCACCTGTTCCAAGATAATCATCGACACTCACATACCACTTGCGGTGGTGGCAGATTCTTTATTTGTTTATCAAAGACGGTTTCGACGCGTTTGCCTGCTGCTGATACAGCGTGATCCGGCCCGTTGAACGTAAGACAGTTGGTAAACACCAAACGGACATCGGCGATAAACTCGTCGGCGTGATTATAATGGGGATTATTAGGATTTGGATCGGGTTTTTGGGGGTTGGATGACATGAGCTTGCGCTCGATGGTTCCGAGATCCATCGGATTCTTGATAATACTTGGGTAATGGGGAATGTTGAGCGCGACTGGGTCAACGGGATGGAGAAATGGCGTTGCGTCTTTCAACTTTTTCAACGAACGGACGGTCGAAACACAGAATCGGTGTTGCTGAAGGCTCAGCATGGTTGGGGCACCGGGGGTCGGTGGTACCGGCGCGGGACTAGAGGGGATGTCCTCATTCATCTGAATGGAGGAACCCGTGGCGGGGGGAGGCGAGCCGGTCTTGGGGGCATAAGCATGCAAGGACAAGCAAACGAAGGCACGGCTTACATTGGCAATGGAGGCCTGATCGGCGTCGGAGAACTTGCGCGCTCGCTTCGCCGGAGGAGGCCTGTCATCATCACCACCATCTACGTCGACTGGATGGGGCGAGGCGACGTGGTTGGGCGAACCATAGGGGAACGCGTCGTGGGGTGGGCCAAGCTTGACGTCGGGGGATGCATGGCCATTCACGTGCGATGGTTGCTCCATATTCACGTCGCCATCTGCGTCCGTATGTGGAACGTCTGAGATCTTGCCGTTGGGTGCAGGATTGGGAGTGGAGACGTCGGGGGAAGCTGCCTCAGAAGCGAGCATCTCCTCCACGATACCCTCCGGTGTCTCGGCCATCTTGATGTCCTGGGCGACATCGGACTGTACTGGGGGCGGCGGAGGAGTGGCAGCGGGAGGTTGTGTGGGTACAGAAGCTGCTCAGATAAGAGCGAGGCCAGACAAAGAAACGTTTGGCTCTACGAACCTGGGATGGACATTGGAGAGTCTAGAGGGAATTGAACATGACCGTTCGGGAGAGAGTTGAGAGAGGGCGGGTTGGCAAATGAATCTTTTGTGTGTTTAGGGTTAGCTAAGGTGAAATTTGAATATAAACTATCTATCACGTGTACCATTGTTGTTGAGTGGTACGTCGGGCGGTGCAGGTTTGTCATCAGTTCCGACAGCGGGCGCGTTGAGTTGAGCAGCGTCGGTCGCGTTCATGAGTGGCGCGTGACAATTTTTGTCACACAGCGTGACGTTTGTAGAGGGGGAGGGTAGTTTTGGATTTGGGGAATCGGCAGCCACCCATTGGGTCTTTATAGGCGACCGGAATTAAGGTTCGATCTCAAACCAGCGCAGGGACCATCCTAAATACTTACTCACACCCCCCACTCGCACTACCCTTCCTTTGCAAATACGATAGCGACCGTACGACCATGAACACGTCCAACCTCGCCCTACTTTTCCTCCTCCTCGTCCTCCGAGACGTTCGCAAACACCGGCTTGGGTTGGTTTTGTCGCCAGGCTGGGAAAAAAAAAAAAAAGGAAGACCCCGGGAAGAGCCGCCACGTCAGCCGATAGATCATCACAAACACGGCAATACAAAAAATTGAATCTCCGACACGGCAACGTTCCACAATTGGCACTCCGCAGCCCGAGCCGGTACGCCTCAAAGGCAGGTGAAAATGGACTATGCGACGCACCTGCAGTCCATTGTGGGTCGTTGTCTGCCAGTTCCGCGTACTTGAGAAGTGCTTCTCGGGGCTATAATGAAACAAAGATCGTAACGATCATTTAGTCGCTTTTCATCAGCATGGAAACCGCGTCGAACAAAAAAGAGATACATGTCTCATGTAATATGAGGCGATGCGAATTAAGAAGCCCCATCCAGCGCTGCTGTAGACAATATGCAAAGATAATCAAGCCACTCACGTCTTCGTCCCGAGTCGTGTTTCGTACCAAGTTCTGCACGACGTGTTGCGTCGCACTGGCACCAACCCGTCCTCCCTTGCCAGGCCCGGTCACCGGCAGCTCCGGTCGTCGACTCTTTCGTGGATCCAACCGATCTTTTTCTCGCTTGCGTTTCATTCCTTTCACGATCCCATCCCCATCTTTGAACATGGGCAGTGCATGTGGTGTCAGAATCGTCGGTGCTGCAAGTGCATCCGACATATCCTCCACCGTTGGTCGCTTCGGTGCCCCTTTTGATAATAGGAGCTTCGCGCCATGCGTCGAGGTTTCCGGCGAGTACAGCACCGACATCGTTCCGTTTGAGAGCCCCGTGACGATCTGGTTAATTTTCGTGTGCCAAACTACCTTTACCGGTGTTGAATCCATCTCCAGCGCCTTGACGACACTCAAGTCCGTTCGACTGAGGAATAAAAGTCGTCCCTGTTCGCCTTTGGATGAACCACCTACTCCGGTAAGAACGTATTTCTCATCGGGACTGAACACTGCATTCGTGCCAGGGTAAAGCGTCGTCATCTCGGACCGCCTGACCACAGGTTTCTTGAAGGAACGAATATCCCATACTGAAACATGGCGATTAAACGGGTGGCAAACCACTCAGAGAATATACTTGCGCTTCACCGTGTCATCCCCTCCCCGAGTGAGGACAGTCCGGCCATCCACGGAGAATACGATGGATGCGGTCTCCGTCGAATTGGCGTGAGCAGCTTCGAGGGTCATGTTTGGCCGTACAAAATTAGACGAGGACTGCCACATATGTAGTGCGCCGTCCAGGCAGGCTACGACGGAGAATGTTAAAACATCATGGGATAGGTATGGTAGACATACCGCCACCGATGATGCTTCCATCCGGAGAGTAGCAACATGCTGTGACCTTGGTCCGTGCTCCTCGTTCCTTTGACTTGACCACAATAACCGTCTTTTGCTTGCGTTTGTTGTCCACGTCCCATATCCTAGAGACTCGATGACTCTCAGATAGTAGGAGTAAGTGTAATCTTACCTGATGGTCGAGTCTGCCGAACTGGTCATAAAAACCTTTTGATCTTTTGGGTGCCAAGCGCATCCCGTTAGTTCGCCAACGTGCCCGCTGCAGCAAAAGCGTCAGGTCTATGCCCCACGACAACCAGCGGCAAGTCATACGCAGTGTGCTTCATGTCTCTGATATACATGTCCCCCTTGATGAACGTTGCCCTTTGGTCGTGCGTCACAGATGTTCCTGCAAGGGAATCAACGGACATACAATTCTTCACCCTCTCGATCATACAGTCTAGGTTGAAGAGTGGCAGGAATAACGAGGAACTGTTGCCCATTGTTTGAGAATTTCACGTCATTAATCTAATAAAAGTATGGGGATCGTGATTACTCTAGCAGAACGTCGAGGGAAGACGTACATAGTAGCTGCCAGCTGGCTCCCATGTCTTGAAGGACCTCGGACTAGAAGTCATCCCGCCAAAATCCCAAAGCTTGCAGTCGTAGTCGTGTGACCCGCTGAGCACGCGCGCACCACTTGGGTCGAGCGCAATGGCTGAAATAACCTTGGTGTGCTCCTTGAGCGTTGCCTCGTGAGTGACAGGAAACTCAGGCGGGGCGGAAAGGGAGGGAGAAGTAGGGTCGTACTCGGGCTCATCTTCTCCTGCATCTGCGCTGTCGTCCGATGCTTCTTCTTCCGACTCGTCAGAGTCCACGGATTGCGTTGGAAGTAGAACCGGAGGTGGTCGACTGGCCTCGGCCTCTGGAAGGTCATGAGCGGTCTTGCTGGGCCCCGTTTCAGGTGCCTGCTTCGACTGTGGACGAGAGGAAGATGGTGAACACGAGGCTTAGGGACAAGTTTGAAATGGCTACTGACGGAAGGTTCATGCCTTTTCGCCACGTCGAAGCGAGCTGGATCAAGGTCCCGCTTTTTGGCAGCCTTGCCGAAGCCAGCAATGCCCATGGCCGCAAAGACGTCCATGTCGGTCATTGTGTTGTTATTATTGGTGGTGGTGGTGGTGGTGGTGTATTTGATGACGGTCAGGTGGCAAAGGTCTGATCATACACGCACTCCGACCGTACATACATACATACATACATACCACTACCACGACAGAGACATGTTGAAGCGACAACGGCCAGCAACACCACCCCCTTCGTCCCTCGGTGACCTCCTTACAGATGGCAGGATACGGCCACTTCATCCACCGCACACGGTAGACGCATCCCAGCACCGTGGCAAACGCCAGCGCACACGCCCGCCCCCTCTGGACGGTGCACTGAGAGGTTGGGTGGAGTCGAAACCACATGAGGAAAGCGACGGGGAAGAAGACTGGATAGAAGGCGCGCGCGACGTGCTACCTCCTTCGATGCCAACAGATCAATACAAGGATGCCAACTGTCTCCTTCATGAGCTACACATCCTGAATCAACACAGGCTGCTTTTCGTGGATCGGGGCCTGAACACAACCCCCCGCACAGACGTCCAAGAGAAAGTTGCAGATTGGGTGGACGCGTCACTTTATCACGTTGCACCCTCACCGGATAGATCAGGGTCTACGGAGAAGGCACTCGTTGACGAGGTTCAGTGTGTACGGCAGCGTTATGAAGACGTGAATAGGTATGATGGTTTGTTTTGACATCACATAGATGGACTGATACCAAACCACGATGTCAGGCTGCTCGGATCGCTATTCCTCTCACGGAGACGCGAGGTGGAACGAATAGGATGCTCCAGCGACCCTGGTCCGAACAGCTGATGCCTCTTCCGACAGTTTCATCTTGGGATTCTACGTTTTGAATTTCTGCAATGGTCTAGACATGCTGCATAACATAGGGTATCCACATGAATTTCACGCCTTTTGTATCGTATCGTTGTCGGTCGACATATTATGGCCGTGTATTTATTTCTTGCATCCTACTCCACTGCATGTTCAAGTCGCAGGGTCACCGGACGTCCGAGAGCATGGGTGAGCTCCTGTTCCAAAAGAAGACGGATCTCTTCGCCGTTTCGGGAGTATCGCCAGTCGTTTGTGGATGGCACGTAGTCATACCGCTTAGGTCCACTGGCGATTCATGCCACGGTTAGTGATATTGATGTCATCGATTTCGCGTTGCGTCCATGTGCAGGAGCGTGGTGGCGTCATAGAGCAATGTTGACAGGATGACGAGTGGTGGTAGAGATGAAAGGTGAGAAAGAGATGCTTGGACCTGCAGGAAGGTGGACAGACCTGACGGGAGAGGAGAGCCAAATTTGCTTGTTTGGGGGCTGCTTGTTTATTACATATGTGCCATGCGAGTCGAGGTTGAGCGTTAGTACGCCGCTCTGAGGTGATGCCCATGAGTGGATGGAGGTCGGGAACGCGAGGAACATACGTGGTAGTCAACTTCAAAGCGATCGTCGGCGAGGTCGTCCAAAAGGACCTCCAGTCGCTCGAGCAGAGAAGTCATGGTTGCGTCGGCAAGGGCATGGTAGTGGTTCACGGGTAGGTCACTGCGATGATACGATTGCAGGGTCAGTGGAGCCGTAGAAAGGGTACGTACCTGAGGGCGATATGAGGCGGGGGTGTGCTGAGTGGTCGTCTGCACGGAAGAGTAGAATGGGTTGGAAAACGCCTGCTGGGCAGCAGAACAGTCTTGGCCGTTGACAGGCGAACAACGGTCTCTGCGCATGACGACGTACGTTGCGATACAGTCCTGACAAGGGATCGGGAGAACATTGGAGTAGCGGAAAAAAAGACTGGTGCAATTTGAATGTCATGATGACTACATGGATTATGTACTAAGATGACGATCCACTCTTGCCACCACTTTCCCGAGATACCCAGTCGAGCCAAGATCCTTCGTAGTTGACGACGCTTTGCAAGAATGGTCAGTGTGCAGCGATATGAGATGGCAAACACCCACTTTTCGTAGCCGTTTCTGCGCGCGATATCGCAGGCAGAGGCACTTCTCTTGCCGCTTCTGCAGTAAAAAACGACCTCCTGGGATTTGCCTGGCTTGTCGAAGCCGTGCTGACTCCGAAATGCCTGAGGGCCCAAGTTGAGCGAGTTTGCGAGCACCGAGAGCGGGAGGTTGATGGATGAGGGGATAGAGCCCTGCATGACTTCGTTGGGTTCTCGGACATCGACGAGAAACGCATCCTGGACGAGAGTGAGGTGGCGGACGGCGAGAAAGGAAGAGAGCGTATTACGTTGCTAGGACTGAGAGTCCTCGGCTTGAGCTGTTCGTAGGTGAGAATCGGGCTCCTCCAGTTCTCCTGGAGCTTGTCGTTGAGTTTACGTGCTGCCTTGAGAGCCTCTTCGTCGTTGGGTTTCGATGACTGGTGGCGGGCAAGAAGGCGCAAGGACGGCGCTGCGACTGTGCGCGGGAGGAGAGTCGACGAACGCGATGCGGCTGTTCGCAGCATCTTGAAGAGCACGGACAGAGTGATTTCGTTTCCGAAATATCACGTACGGAGGAGTCCTCATTCACGGCATTATCCGATCGGCCCGGATTTTGTTCGATCATACTATTTATATAATTATTTACTTTTTTTTTTTTAGTCGCCAAGTCCAAATCGGGGGCTGACTCCTTCCTCGTTTATCATCTTGCGCTGGTATGATCACCTTCCCCGACCTCTAGACATGACCAATTCGACCGGCGGCATGACGCCATGGCTGCATTTTGGAGACCATGATCATCTTATCTTTGAAGCTTGGCAACCTTCATCTCCCGGTGCTGTTGCTGGCGCTTGCATAGGACTCTTTTTGTTTTGCATCTTGGAACGTTTTCTCGCTGCCTACCGTCGCTCCGAAGAACTACGCTGGAGGTCTAGGTCTGCTCCTCATTGCTTTCCCACTTCCCACTTTTTGACTTTGATTAGAACAATCCTGATGTCGGCAAGAGTGTGCTCTACTTCTGGCAACGAAGACTGCACCCAGGCCTCCCGGGAGCGTTTCACTTATACTCGCAGGCGCCTTGTTCCCCCGTTCATGCCTTCTCATGACATCCCTCGTGGTGCAATCCAAACTATCCAGTCGACCTTTTCGTACACCCTTATGTTGGCTGTCATGTGAGCAGTGTCACTTTTTCTCCATCAACAAAGTTTTAGAGCGAAAACGTACAGGACTTTTAATGCTGCTTACATCCTTTCCATCATTCTAGGGCTGGGTGTTGGCGAGGTTCTGGTTGGACGCATTGGCCGCTCGCAGTTGGAGAGCAGTAGTCTCTTCGCCCAACTCAAGTGATCCCCTAGTCATGGAAGTTCTCTTGTATTGGAAATCGGGCTGCTCTGCCAGCATCCCGCGGTCGTTTACCTCGCAGAACATGTCCTGTTTGTGGTTGCAATTTACATGGCCTTTCAGTTTCTGGCATATAACGAATGTGAAGCGCGGCCGAAGTTGGCTTGGTAACGGAACGAACGGCAACATCGAATCCCGTGTTTAGACCCGAAACGATCCAACTGAAATAACACTGTCATCCTTATTCTAAACACTTGGTCCAGTCCAGCACCATGCGTTGCATTTCTGGCGCTTTCTTTGCCACATTTGCCACCCTTACAAACGCACACTTCCAGCTCCAATACCCCTCCCCAAGGGGACCCTTTGTTGAAAACTCGGAGCCAACATTCTGTGGTCAGTGATAAGCTGATACTATAGTAGATGTCGGGTGGTGTTAATCATTGTCATTGCAGATGGGTACACCAACGTGACTTCAAGTCGTACCGTATTTCCCATTGGTGACGGGATGATCAACCTTAGCAGCGAACACCCGGAATGGACTGGTATGTAACTGTTGCGCTGCCGTTTCAAGGATGGATTCCCTAACGTAACCATTTCTGCCTCCAGTCGGAGTTATCGTCTCTACAGACCAAGACCCGACGTCGTTTGCAGATTTCAACTCTTCGTCGGGATATCAGCTAGTCGTCCCGTATTTTCAGACGAATGGTGAAGGCAAATTCTGCTTCCCGATCAACATCTCGGCGTCCGGCGTCTCTGGCATCGAGGACGGTGCAAACGTGACTGTTCAGGTGATCTATGACGGTGGAGATGCCGTCCTATATCAGGCGAGCATTGCGTTTCATTCACAGGATCCCCGCACTGAGAGAGCCCTCAAGTGTGCGGACTTGACGCTGTCCGTGAATGCGACGGTTCCGAGTAACGCGACTTCCACCTGTGCTAACGTCACGGCGAGCGTGACCGCTTCATTTCCGGGGGCGACTGCTAGCCGTGCTGCTGGAAAAAAGATGGCGACGATCAGTGCTGTCACTGTGGCTATTTTGGCGGGGCTCGCGTTGAACCTTTGAGGAACAACATTCGGTATGAATGTTTAGGTAAAAAGTACGGCAGGTACGATGACGCCATCATATTTGGGTAGTGGTTGGTAGCATTGAAAAGCAATCTGATATGACGTCGAACAACTTGACCAGTTCTCACAGTGGTTCTTGATACGCGGTGAATGGCCCGGATACCCTGCGATATGAATCGTTAAGTCCACTGTCCAGGTAAATCCCGCGGGGAATCGTTCTGGATGCTTGGCCTGCGCACAAGAACCGAGTTCGCCTGAAGCTGGTCAATTTGGAATATCTCGGCAAAACGAGCAGAAAGGTGTCTGAAACCTGCACTACCAGGGATGCAAACTGCAGTGATGGGCGTTGTGCGCCCCACCGCCCACCGAGGGTTTGCCGTAATCGATGAGACAACCGGAGATGCGTCCTCCTCGTGCGTTCCGTTTATCGATGGCATTGACAATCCTAGCTAGGGCTCGCACTGGGTCAGCCAGCTCGGCTAGCGCTCGCTAGTCAAAAGTTTCTTATCGTGTAACCCACGCATACGTGTCATAGGGTTCAGCTGCGCGGTATGGAATGAAGAGTAGGGTACATCGGAACGAAGCCAACTTGCAGTGTCTCATGGGGCCAATCATTCGTCATCGGATCGATATCCGCCGCATCAACATGTACAGTCACTCACGCTCACCGTACGAATGGGAGAGTTTCCTTTTATGGAAATGCGGTGAACATGTCCAGCCACTGTTGTCGTTCAAATCCGAATTGATCGTAGAGAAGGGTCCCGTCGAGAATGCACAGGAAAGTCTTAGGTGGAACTACACCGTATCAAGTTCGCTGACCATCATCTCAGCCAGAGTCGGATCAGACTGAGTCAGTCGCCCCTGACGATGACTTGTACCGGCGAACGCGCGTCCAGTGCCGTACAGGCGGGACCACCACAGCCAGATCTAGGTAGAGCCCATCTCCGACGCGGGCGTCGCTCTGTCAATATCCCTGCATCATCCCTATTATTGGCAGGGTTACGATTGGTGCTTATGAATTTCACATGACAACTCAATGTTTCCATTGGCCCACGGAGCTGCGGGTTTCTGGTCTCGAACCTAAACCAGAGCCTAGTCCGCTGTCGAATTTCTCTCTGATATTGCCGACGTTTAACGTTACGGACACAATGAAATAGAGCCAACATGTTTCACTACTGTTCTAGACATGCTCGCCCTCGCGACAGACAGTCGGCATTCTAGATGGTCGATCATTTCGTGGCCAGTGGTGACCGACAGTTCGTGATAGACCTTCCTGGCAACATCATACTGATTACGCTTACCAAGGATGCGCGGAGCCGTGTATCTATCCCCCGTACACAGCCGAAGAATGAGTGGCGATGCTCATTGACTCGCTTAAAGGAGCGTCTTACGGAACAGCATGTAACGTTCAACCCATATTTTAACCTAGATCCAGTAACGACGCCGCAGCACTGCACCCTTCCTCTCACGCACTCGCCCGAGGGCTTGCGTCAATGTCATGAGGTGGTTTCGTCGAAAAAAGCAGAATCAACCTTGGGAGGTCGTAGGATGCGAGATCGTAGAACCCGTGCTCATGTTCGATGAGACAGGTGACAATCATTTGGCGATCCTGAAGCGCTTCCACTGATCATGACGCTTGCCAGAAATCGACCTCGTTCGCATTGGAGCACATGACACGTGTAGGAAGTACATCTTTGACTTCAAGAAGCGCGTGCCAGACGGGAATCAATGTGCCAACGCGGTGTTGTTTTCGCAACAGCAGTTACTGCAGGAGATTGTGAAGCAACATTATAATGTCTTCCTCTTGGAGGGGTGAGTACTCTTCGGACCGAGTCCCTTTTGGCATGGACTGACAGCCAATGGGATTGGCAGATGGACGTTGACCCAGCTCCGGCAGGGCAAGCAGCATCGGTTGGAGGTAGATTATATTGGGCGCGCGGCATACATATCTGGAAAGGTACCTGCCTTGCGACGACCCCCTTTCATAGCCGTCCTGGAAGGACAGCGCTTGTTCGCGTAACTTATCGTGTGTATTTTCCCAGTCGTCTCCCCCCTGTATTTGTATTTCGTCCTCATGGGCTCACTACATCTTAAGCATATGCATTTGAATTTTATTCTAGATCCGTTGGGGACGATCTGACTGCGATACAGATATTGAAGAGGTAACGATCACGCATTTCAATGATGGGAGAAGCGATGGATGGTGATATTACATCAAGTTTTTCGTTTTAATTTTGGAGCTTGCCTCGTGCAAGTCTTCTTTGGCACAGTAATCGGTAAGTCGCCTCGAAATGAGTTCGGGGGGAAAAATAGCAAGGATACCGGAAGTGTGCTATGCCACTTGCGGCAGGCACGTATATAATGACAGCGTCGTCAGATTCCAGGTTCCTCAGTTCGTTCCGTCTGCTGATGCACTTGAAGCCCTCCAACAATCCACTCGACATGGTACACTGCTGCTCCCTCGTCTTCTCCCGCGTCTTCCGCAAGCAGATCGAGCACACCCGCCACAACGTCGAGATTGCCGCACAGGCAAGTGATAAGGATAGCATCAAGAGCTGTTCAGGACCCGCGCGTACACACGATACGCTCGCCAAAACGACGCCCATGCGGGTCGGCCCGCGTGTGGCGCACACCGAGCAATTCCTTTGCAAAGGGGGTGTCGACGCACGGAGGCTCGTCGATCTATCCCGCAAGGGGCTCTTTTCCGTAGCAAAAATGATGGGGGGGAATGTCCTACTAGAGGAACAGTGAGTCCTTCCGAGCTTGATCCGCATCATAACGACCAATGTGCTTCATTCCGGCGCAGATGGGATTGTATCATTCGTCATTCCACTACGCTCCGAAAACGGGGTGAATTCAAAGTCATCGTGAGTGCTCGCTCCTGTGTGAATCACCGTTTGATGTGCTTAAACGTGCGTTCAGGTCCGTTACTCGGCAACGGTGGCGCGGTCATCTTGGCCAGATGCACAGAAACCCGTGCAGATTGAGGCCGCTAAGGGCATCAGAGGGTTGATGACCGTTCTGGATCGTCAAGCAGAAATCCGCTAATCTACTGCTTCCACGTTCGCTGTCTATTTTTCTTTTTTTTTTTTGTTCTGTTTTGGGTTTCAGGGGAGCTCAGCGCTCAGGGGATTTTGATGGGTATGTGTATCGTTATGACTGACCTTGTACTTGACTACCGTTTACTCTTACCACCACACAAAAGTAATGACGAGCAGCAGCTAATGTTGTACCACTACGCTAGCATATACAGAACTGTTACTATACACGATAGGTCTATAGTAACAACGAAAAAAATAGAATATATAATAATTTCGACCATGCTATGTCGATTTTTCAATCTGGCTCTCAGGCCTGGTGGCGTATCCGGCCCACGACTGTGAATATTATTAACTGTCAATCGGGGGTACAGGCTGATCGGAACGTACTTCGTCGTAGAGTGCAACGGTTGGTGCACCCAAGAGTTTCAGACCCAGCCACAAGACTGCAGCCGTCATGCCGCTTCCACAGGTAGTGGTAATTGAACGCTTCCCCGCCAATATCAAATGAGTCTGGTCAGCCCCAATGGCGTTCTCGAGGGCCGCCTGTAATTCAGGTTCAGATAAGAAAGTAGTGTATTGGACGGGTGTGGTGTGAGTTTTGAGGAAGAGGTTGAATGGAAGGGAGGAGGAGTGGGGTATATGGCCGGAGGATAGACCAGGACGCGGCTCTGGTTCAGTGCCCAGGAATCTAGAGATAATCTGGTATGAGGATATCGTACGATATGCAGCGGGGTAGCAGGGGCATACCGACCACGGGAACGTGCGTCGATGACGAGTTCTGCCGTAGGATTTGAAGTGGGCTCCACAAGTGAGTTGGCCACGACCTGTTGGTAGGCTTCCGTCGGGTCTAAGGGTAAATGCGATTGGGCGATAGCACAAATGAAGTCTCACAGCGGATGGTTGCCACGTCCAGGACAGGAGTGGGATAGCTGGACGTCTCCCCTTGTGCTGGTGGGAAAGAGACGGTTCCAAAACCCTCTGCCTCCCAACGTGGTAGACCACCATCAAGGATGCTGGATTTTTGATGGCCGAACGCCCTGAACATGAAGAGTGCACGAGGCGAGGAGAAGACTCCGTGTGTATCGTATCTAAAACGATCTTCTCTCTCGCTCAGCGGGCTATTCTGTCTGCTGAAGCTTACATTACGACATGAGAGTCTGGGTGGATACCTAGGTTTTCTAATCTCGAGTGAATCAAGGTTTGGGGGACGGGAGACAGTGCGAGAGACGGACCACATGCATCGGCGAAAACGCGCTCGGAGGGCATCATGTGTTTGAGACCGAGTGGATGCGGGGCGGCGACCTGGTCGAGGTCCAGGAAGCGAGCACCGGGGATACGCCTGGCATTAAACTCATCCAAGGGTCTCCGAGTGGAGTTTGGCATGAACCAGGTGGCATCGAGAATCGACACGTTCCCAGAAGAGATACGATCACGCAAACTGGCTGGAGAGAGGAGGTATGGCACCGCCGCCGCCGCCGATGAGGAGGACATTCTGCGGAGTAGGACGGACATGGACGTAAGAAACAAGAAATAAGTAGTTAATCGTTCAAGTAAACCGAAACCACGATGCCATCCGATCAGTCCACCTGGCTCATCGCTGTCCCAAACGACGGCGACGCGGTCGGCCTACTGCCAGATATCGCACCAAAGCTCGCCCAGGTCTCCCGCTCAGCCCTCGCAGAGTTTCCCATCCCGGCGTTCAAGGCAAGTAACCTCTTTCTCCGCGAACTACCCATCCAACCCCAGCCCGCAGACCGGCACCCTCGACGCTCTCATCACACTCTCAGAGGAACTCCCAAAGCAGGACGCGTTCTTCACCTCCACCGTCGCCAAGACTGTCGACACCCTCCGCAACCTCCTCAACAACGACCCTGCCAAGCTCGCATTGCACATCCTCGTCAACGAACGCACCGTCGACGACTACATCTTCAAGGGCTGGCAATGGAACGAAGGCAGATATGGTGTGCAGAGAAGCCTCCGGGAGACCGTCGACGTCCTCAACAAGGTAGTTAATTCCACGCGCTTCCATTCATATCATCTACCGCACCCTCATCACGCGTCCAGGACATGGCATCCATCGACAACATGATCAAGTCTAAATTGAACAACTACAACCTTGTCAAGGGGTCCCTCGTCCAAATGCAACGAAAGAAGACGTGCGTTCTCGCCTTGCGCCGTTCTCTGCGTGCTGATTCTTTGCCCCAAGGGGTAACCTCTCCGTGCGGTCACTCGTCGATGTCGTGTCGAGAGACGACATGATCCTCGATTCAGAGTACATGCAGACTTGTCTGGTCGCAGTACCAAAGTAAGCCTTCGCGATCATGTCCGGCACAGGTCTCATCCCCTCCGATGTCAAAGGACGCTGTCCAAGGATTGGAATACGAAATATGAACGTCTCACAGGCATGGTCGTCCCGCGTTCTTCATCGTGGGTCACTGTGCTGTTATGTTGCAGACACGTTCCTGATCACAGTGCAGTGTCATCGCTTCAGATGACGAGTATACCCTTTTCGGTGTCGTGATCTTTAAGAGGGTGCACGACGAATTTGTGCAGAAATGCAGAGAGAACAAGTATGTTGATCCGTCCGAGCAAATTGCAAATCTGTCAAACTTAACACTAGATTCATCGTGCGTGACTTTGTGTACTCGGAAGAGCAGATAGATAAACAACGAGAAGAACTCGAGGTGGCGAATACCACCGAGAAGGAGCTTTGGGTGAGCAATGCACCAACAGTTCCCTAGCACCCTGCCCACCTCTCGCCTCCTCAGACGGAGCTGTTGAGGCTGTCCAGGACAAACTTTTCCGAGTCTTTCCAGCTCTTGGTGCACCTCAAGGTTCTCCGCTTGTTCGTGGAGAGTGTCCTTCGATACGGTCTGCCTGCGAATTACATCGGCCTCACTGTCAAGGTACGAGACGCCCTCTTTTCTCCGAAACATTACCGACTCCGTACAGCCTGATCCAAAGTCTACCAAGAAGACACTGGCAATCTTGACCAGCCAGTTTGCATACCTCGCTCCTCGCTCTGGCAGATCCAAGAAACAAAAGGGCGGCGCGACAGAAGAATTCATAGGAGAGTACCAGACACTCCTCGAGCAGGAATTCTTTGATTTCGTCTTGTACGAGGTACCATGGATCATCTTCTGACGTTCTTATGTATCCATTCCACCTTAATCCACGGACCAGTTTCATACCACAAATAAATAGCTTTATTAGCGGAAGGATAACAATATGGCCAACCCACTATTGTAGAAACTATCTGCCTGTGTAATGTACAAAAAGCAAGAAGGGAAACAAACCGCACGAGATGAAGCAAAGTATAGGGGAGACAAAGCGAGACAATATGACAACCTAGAGAAAACAGAGATATTGAACAGAGCCGTTGGATTTAACGCCTCACCAATGTGGGTTGCCTCAGTCTGCTAGGTGTGTGGGCATCGCGGAAAAGAACAGAATAATAGTAGCTGATGGAAAAGCAATACGGCGGTCTGTCCGTCAAGTATGTATATGGTGATGAGAAAAGTGGGTGAGTGACAAGTCATGTGTAAGGAAATGATGCCGTTATGTGGAAGATGATGTGAGTGAGATAGTGAGACAGACGGAGGAATGGATGCGATGGGACGGGGTACCAGGCGGAGATCTCATATCTCCTGATACAAGCTCCCAGATAAATAGAAATCCTAAGTCCCATAACAAGTGAGAGACAAACACAGAAGAATGACGGTTGGTTTCGGAAGGATTACCACGTTCTTCTTTTTTTCTTTTTGGGGTCTTTTTTTTTTGACAGAGAGTTGGGGGGGGGGGGGGGGGAGATAGAATTTCGAAGGTGGGGACGAGAAGGGGTGCCCCTCAAAGGCCGAGGTTCGAAATCACCCCCGACACC
>JBBPLE010000011.1:1754-33609 GCA_038089675.1 Boletales sp. KT-2023b
CGAAGGGGTGCTCTACGAAGACGTACAGATACAGATCGGCATCAAGTCGAGATTTCAGGGTCATCTCGGACAACTTGCCGTCTACTTTGGAAACAAAATGTCCGCCCCTCTCACGTCGTTCACGTCTACCGTACATGTCAGCGATCCGGACGCGCTCTCCGCGACGTTTGCGAAAATTCCGCCCAACGTGCTCGCGCCACGTACGCAAAGCCAACAAATCTTGCACGTCGAGTGCAAGAAAGTGTTTACATCGCTTCCCGTCTTGACGGTGTCCTTTCTGGCAGGCGCACACCAGTCCATCTCGATACGACTTCCGATCACGATAACCAAGTTTTTTGAAGGCGTCAAATTTGGGCAGGCAGACTTCTTTGAACGCTGGAAACTGATTGGGGGCGCGCCCAGAGAGTCTCAAGTTGTGTTTCCGATCACATTGGACAGTACAGGCCATATTGATCTCACTCGCAATCGACAAGTGACAACCGGTCATCATTTTGAGATCTTGCAGGACATCGATCCAAATCCAAACAATATTGTCGGTGCCGGGGTTCTTCATACGTCTATAGATGGCAAGGTTGGGTGTTTGCTTCGTCTTGAGCCGAACCGCGAAGCCAAGGTATGTTTCCTGTTTCTCCACACCGCTTGCTTGTTACTGACTCATGTACAAGTTATGCCGCATAACGGTCAGGAGTACTTCAGAAGACGTGGCAGCCGAAATACGGAAGCTCCTGGAGACCGTGCTCAAGGAATACTCACAGTAACAGTCGTTCGTTCACGGGATTTTGTCCGTTTACATGATATCCAAAACATGTATAATACAGATATATTATATCAACTTGTGTTCGGTAATAAAAGCAAGGAATATACAGAAAATCTGGAACTTGTCTCACCGTCGAATCAACAGCCCGTTGAGAATGCTCCTTGATTTTTTGCCTGGTTCATCCGCCGCAGATGGTTCGGGCAAGGGGTGAGCAGAATGCGGGTGAGCATCAGGTTCGGCAGAGTTAGACACCAAGGTTGAAATTGAATCGGTGGATATTGATTTAGGTCGCAAGAAGCGCGGCCGGCCCAGCGTACGCGACGCCCGATCCTCGAGAGACGTCGCAAGCTTACGCGAAGAAATTTCGGGAACAGAACCTCGCCGAGGGGTAGAAATTTCTCCTAAAAGCGGATGGGGAGGGAAAGGGCTGTATGGCAGATATTGGGGACTGTGAGGGAGGGGAGGAGGCTTGCGAGATGATGAAGGTGCAGTAGAGGGGCGGGATGATTTTGGAGGTGACGTGGGGGTGAGTGGGGGCAGAGGAGTTTCATCCCATCTCACAGCAACTGGATGGGATTCGACGGTGGCGAGTTGACGGACGCGTTGCAAGGCAATTTCTTCTACTTCAAAACACCTAGAACATAACTCGGATAAATTATCTTTCTCAGCAGAGTTCACTCTTGGAACAACTAGTCTCGCACTGCGAATCAAAGATGAACTGATGCACGCAAGGTGTCGCGGAATATCCAGAACATGGGGAAGCAGAGGAATAGCTTCTCTCTCGAGAATCGGCATGTTCGACCCCCGTTGGTGCAAAGAATTTACGATATTCAGTCGTTGGTGGCTGAATGCGGGGGGGCCAGTGTGAGTGAACGCATCAAGGACCGGAGTGGAGACAACCAAAATATAGTCCACCATTGCCGGAAGATTTTGTTCCAGAAATGTCTTGGTTCCACGCATGTATTCCTCTTTTTGCACCGTCTACACCGGGTAATCAAGTTAGCTGCATATGAGATACAAGGCTTGCGCTCTTACGACGTTGAGGTTGGCTAAACTCTGTATGACTTTGGCAACCAACGTGAGGCTACGTTGTACGGGAGCGCTGGGTAATCCTGCGTAATGTAAGTTTATGGTACAATGGACGGATACGGAATTACAATTACCAGGCGTCAATCCAAATAGGTGTGGATGAAGGATAGCAGGTACGACGAAGCGAAGGAAACAGAAAGCGGAAACACTTTGCCAGGGAAGTGATCTGTTCTGAGTATCTTGTCCATCTTTCTTTTTATACCGACTTTCAACGAGCTTTCGGATATGCTCAAACAACTTGCGCATCTCGCTGTAATCGAGTGCGTCAGTAAGGAAGCGATATTTTAAGCGAACACACATACTGAGGGCAGTTATCTCTATGAGCATAAATAGAGTCCCACATTATTTGACACCATTCCACCAACTGTTCGACCCCGCGTTCGACATCCTTGAGACTCTTGCTGCGATTTGGGTCGACTTCGATAGTTATCTTTTCTAAGCATATTTGACGAATGATTCCCCCGATGCTTGCCTCCAGGAATCCCCTCCCGTAAAAAACCATTGCAAGTTCCATCGTTTTTGTAAACATTGTATTGCCTCGAAATAGGGTGTTGTGTGCTGGAGAAATCAGTGGCACAAAGCGCACTCGGAAAGTGAATCAGATCTTACAGCTAGGAGTACCATCTACTTCACAATCCGCGTATTCTGTGATATGTTTGACGAGGACGCCTTTGGCAATAGCAATGAACATTAGTTGTTCAGACAAGGTACGCAATTGCAGCTTGCGCTCAAAGTCGTTCATCCACTCTAGAAGATTGCGTGACTGGAGAACCTGGAGTGCGGATGGTGAGTGGTGAAGTCAAGCCAACCTTGACCACTCACCGAGAGCATCCCGGAATAGCTAGAGTGGGGAAGAACAATCTCTCTACAGAAAACGTTTGAGCTGTGTCTGGAAAGGTATATTCCACGGGCCACCCACTCATGAACTTTGAGCTTCATGCGTATCTCACCGACTTGGATACCAGTCAAAATGCCACCCGACTGTATAACAGGAAACCACCCTTCCACGTCTTCACCTCTGCGGAAATTTGTGAGCGCGATACGGATCGAACCAAGGAGTGTTGGCTTCACAACCCGCTTCTCCTTCCATAGCAGGACTTCTAGAACCTCAAAGGGTGGCAAATCCGTGAAAACAAAATTTTCGTGCCAATCTGGAGAGCCTATTCCCTTCATTACGGTCGTTCGACCACAAATGCAGTCGTTTATGTGGATTTCACAGAACACGTCCAAGTCGACGGGATCGGATTCCAATCTAGAATCTTCACCAAGTGTTAAAGAGCTTGAGCTAGCATCGACGAAAGGCCTTTGATTGCCAAGGTTCCGTCCCTGCATCACCGTAAGCTCAACTTGTCGCCACATGCGATACAGCCCGCCATCGTATGGTTGGCCGTATATCTCTGGTTTGGTATAGGATCGAAGGAGGACGAGCCAAGTGTTGCAAGCATCCGCATCACCCAGGTGTAAATACAGCTGTTCGGAACCGGGACCAGAACTCCAGCGTTGTCCGCTGTATTCTTGAGATTAACAGGGGAGTGTGGGAGCAATTAGAAACTGTACCCGGCAGAGGATATCCCGATGCAATTCTTGCGGAGGAACAGCGACGGGTCAACGTAGCGGATATCGGTGTGATTAAGCATATGCATGTGTATGGTCTGGTAAAGGATTGTTTCCTTGACCGCTCATCAGTCAATCGGGGGGAACGACCATGAGAACGCCATACATCAACGTATATATTCAGAAGGCAGTGATCGTTTTCGTCTGATATCTTACATGTTGCTTGCCGCCATTCTGATCCAGGGTGAGAACGGGTAAGCGATATCCAGCTTGATTTCTCTGAAAAGGCGTGGCTTAGCGGATAGTGAAGTTGATGTGTTTGCGTTGCATACCTTTGATTTTCTTGGGGGCATTCTCGACAGATTTACCAAACTCCCTGCGGTCAGCCTTGCGACGTGGAGTGGTGGGCTAAGCAAGAGCGGTGAGAGAAAGTTGAAGATGGAAACGGATGGCGGACATACCCTGCGTAGCCCGAAGGCTACAGTTGGAGGAATGTAGAGTTCCACAGAGATGATGAACTCTCGCGAAGTCTGCTCAGGGATGGAGGACTCGTGGGGTAACATGACGAGACAGACAACGTAGGGTCATAAGACTAAATTTTACTCCAAAGTCAAATCACTTCTACAGTCATGCGTCATGATTTCATTGTCGAAATGCGATAAATCTTCCCCCCAAATCCAGCACCCGCAACACCCTGCAATCACGACTAATATCATGGTATCAACAAAAAAAGAATCCCAAGAATATCTAGATAATGTAATGCTATTGCGCTGAATAAAGCAGAAGAAACACGATTAACAAGAGTAACATAATGACAACGCGGAACAACTGGAAGTAGATTGTTTAAAAATGGTCACGGTACGAGCCTGGAAGTGGCATTGGCGGCAGCCTGGGTCGCTTCACTCCACTTTGAGTCTGCGAATATGGGTAAGACAACGCCTCGCACTATAAAGACAATGCGAATCATACCCATTCGTGTTGACATGTCCATTGGCGTTGACAACAGGTTTCTTCCCCTTGACAGGTTTTTGATATGTCTGGATATAGAAGTTGATAAAAAGCACGAGGTAACTTGACAAGAGCCCGCATCCGAACAGCGCAGCAGTCTCCGTTCCAGCACAGTTTGCGACATGAGGTAGATGTGGGAAGCGGGAATGCGCGAAGTGTTGGTAGGCTGAACCAGGTATCAGGATCATTCAGTCTGCAAGACGGTCAAAGCACATACTGCCAAAGTAGACGATGAAAAGATCGATTACGAATTGTGTGATTTGCATGGATGTTAGGTATTTCTTCCACTAAGGATTCTAGTGAGACAAATGCAAACCACCGAGACAATAGACATACCCAAATCCTAGCACCGCCAGCCGTCGCGTAATAATAATAGTCTATGATGGTTTCAGCGAGGACGCTAGTTTGGCTATGCAGGCACTTACACATGATGACGTGGACCAGGAGATTCAGAGATATGACAACCCAGGACTGACACGAACTATTGAGACAAGTGAAAACGAACAAGTGGCCAAAACTTACAACACTCGTTTTGCCATTTAATTGCGAGAAGCATAGCAAAGCTGTTGCCGAGTGGTGGAAGACATGCAGGAAAGCTAGGGATCATAAGATGAACCGAAATGCAAGGAAACGACAAGACACAGTACCAAGAGGTTTCTTCTTGAGCGCCAAAAAGACAGTATCGAAAAGCTCGATGTATTTGAAGTAGTAATTAATCATATAATAAAATTCGAGTTTCTAGTGTGGTTTGAAGATGATGAGCAGGAAAACAAATCAACGAGGAAAGACTAACTGGTGTCCATGATTTTTCGTTGCACATGGTATCATACGTGCTGGACTTGAGCCATATCGATCCCACCTCTTCTAGCATCAAGGCGAGAAGGAGAGCACTTCCGGCGGACAAGAAAACATTATGAATGCGAAAAAGAGTGTTGAGCTTTTGTGCAGGACGGTCCTTCATGACTGCCTGAATACCGAAAATGATGGCGAGGTAGGAGGCCAAGGTCGCCGAGACGACGGGTAACGTTGAGAGGGGGGTCTTGTTTGGGACATAGTGAGAAAGATGGTAAGGAAGAACGTCGGCAGGCAAGACGGTGAGAAGGAGGTCGGCAAGAGGAGTCATGATGGTGGCGGGACGGGGAAAAAAATGAACGCAAGCAATGTTTATTAAAATATGGGGCAAGTGAGGAAGCGTGACGCGGCAGTGTGCGTGACCTGGCAAAATCACGCTCTCACAGTATAGATGAGGTCGAACGTAAAGGTACGAGCGTCACACGGGAGAAGATGGGGGGTGAGACGAAGGACTCTTAAAATTATTTCGTATCGTAGTCTAGCTATATGTATTACGATACGGTTTGTGTCTCAGTGCACGGGCCAGTGTAGCTTGCCGTATTTGGCGCTACCGTTTCGCCTCAACACACAGAAATGCTATGCGAATATTGATGTGATTGATTCAAAGGAGAAAGACTGCTGCCTGGAAAAAAAAAACTACTTGGTGCGTGATCAAAACGACTTGATTTTTAGTTACATTTACAGCCGAGCAGGTATCATTTTGTAACTGCCAACAGGTGAGTAACTTGAACTGACATGGCAAGAAATGAGATGAATGAGACTCACGTTACGCGTGTCGACAACCTTGAAGGCCATGCACACAAGTCGGTGACCTATTCATAAAGAGTGATCATGATGGTGAATTGGAGAAATCGTAAATGTGATACCAATGCTGTCCGATACATTGGGGAGGCGAAGGAGCGGGCCGGGGAGCAACTGAAATCATTACAGGGGTTTGCTGCCTTATTAGAGTCACGTGATATGACGAGGCTGCGGTTTCCTTATTTGTCAATGCCCTATTCGCTTGAACGTGACCACCATCGTCTACTTGCCACACAATGTGGTGGTTAGACCCGGGAAAAGAAGTTTTGAACATCGTACGTATCACTTCAAATGACATCTTCAGTCCTCAGTTTCACGTCGACTTGCCTTAGTTGTTCAACAGAATTCTTGCTCCATATGTCGAGAACCTTGATATGAATCAGGTCAATTATGGAATCGGACAAGGTCAGCTCGTTCACTTATTTTTCTGTCGTACTCCCGCAAACATTGTCGATCCTTTAGGTCAATTGACGTTGCGGAACTTGCGTCTCAAAAGAAGTGCCCTTGACAAGTTTAGACTTCCTGTGGACGTTCTCGAGGGTCAGTACTTGACTTACTATTCGTCATTTATTAAGGGATTCTGTCTTCAGGATATCTCGGGACATTCACCCTTTCTCTGCATTGGATGAATTTGGGTAATCAGCCGGTGGAAATTCTTATCGAAGACGTCTATCTCCTTGTAGTTCCTTCCCCTCAAGTAAACATCGACCCCGAAGAAGAAGACTATAGGGCTCAAGCCGCTAAGCAAGAGCGCCTCGAGAACGCGGAATTATTGCATATGCGTGGACAGGCTGACGTTCCGTCAAGTGTGTAATCCCCAACTTGATATAAATAATCCTTCACATGTCCAAATTGGCTCGACAGATGCTTCCGCTCAATCACAGGGTCTCTGGGCTTCTCTGACTGCCAAGATAATCAACAATGTGCAAGTTACGGTCAAGAACATACATGTCAGGTACGAAGATAAATTGAGCGTTCCTGGCGTAAGTCGACTCGCAATTTTTTTGTCAAATACCATACCATTGCCTGCAGCATCCTTTCGCCGCGGGTGTCACGCTCTCAAGCTTTGCCATCCAATCGGTCAACGAGCGTTGGGAGCCTGCATTTATTGAAAGTACCGCGGGTGCAATCCATAAAGTAGCTAGCATCTCGAGTCTGTCATAATTTCGCTTACCACAAACCAGTTGTCGAGCCTTCTCTCCCTGGCCATCTATTTCGATACAGATTCTCTTAGCATGGCTGGCTTACCAGCACACGAGGCCAAGCGGAGGTTTATGGATATGGTATGCTCTTTTGTATATTCACTACTGTGATTGACGCTGTGGGCAGATCCCCGTTTATGACCAGGATTCTTCTCACCAGTTCATTCTTAGCCCCGTATCTGGGGAGGGTAGAGTAAGCAATTCGTTGGCTTCAAGGCTATGGTTAATCATCCTCTGAAGATTATTGTAAACAACAAATTAGACGATAAGACTCCTCAGTTCGACGTGCATCTCCGTTTTGAGGAGATCGGTGTAGCGCTGGATGACAACCAATACCGTGACGTTATATCCCTCGTGGATATGTATCACTTTTATATCCGTCAGCATCAAGTAAGTTGAAATGTGGACGCGTAATACAGGTTACTGAAGTATCCAGTACCGCAAATTCCGACCCAGCGATGAAGAGTTGACGAGTAACCGCGCAAGAGCGCGTCTGCAATTCGCTGGTTCAGCCATTCTGAACAGTGTTCATGAACGACATCGCAAATGGACTTGGGCCTACTTTGCAGAACGTCGTGACGACCGAAACAAATACGTGGAGCTTTTTGAAAGGAAGCTTATTAATACTCTCCGGGAGGACGTACGTATATCATCCACTGACGATTTCAATGCTTATGAACTTGGAATAGGAAGACGCCTTGATCGCAGCCTTGGAACGCAAGCTTACATATGAAGACATCCGCTTCTACAGGTCCATCGCACGGTCACGCTTACGGAAAGACCTCGCACAACGAAAAAGACTTGAGCAAGAGCGTACTCAACAAAAACAATCACGCAGCTGGACATCTTGGGTTTGGGGCTCTGCCGACTCCGACGTTCCTGATGAAGATGCAGCTTTCGCCCGTCCGATGACTGAGGAGCAACGAAGGCAACTATACGATGTCCTTGACTACGACGAAAAATCTGCTATTGCAGCTTCCTTTGAAACACCGCGGGATGCTGTAAAGTTACGTGTCGCAGCTGAGTTAAGAAAGGGCTCCTTTGCGCTGAAGAATCATCCGAAAGGGGTAGCTTCGGATGTTATCTCCATGGTCTTTGAATCGTTCCGTGCCGACTTCACTCAAAGACCAGACAATTTTGAAGCCTCGGTCTCACTTGCAGGATTGAGTGTATTCGATGGAACTACCAAGAATACACTTCATCCACAAATTGTACAAGTCAAGAAATCTATAGCTAACCATCTCGGGAAACATCTGGAATCAGACGAGCCATTCTTCTACCTCAAATTCGAGAGTAATCCCCTTGATCAGCGGGCGGATACTGCCCTTACGGCCCGCATGCGTCACATGGAAATCATCTATCACCGAGGGTATGTTGAAGCAATTGCAAGGTTCTTTAGACCCCCCGAGAATCAACTGGAGTCGGTGGAAGCGTTGCTCGTGAGTCTAGAGACGTATCATATCGCGCGCGTTGATTGTCCTCCAGAACGTCGCCAGTCAAACACTAGAAGGTTTGCGAAAGGAAACTCGGGCTGGTTTGGAATATGCGCTACAATCCCACAAGACGGTTGACTTGCAAATAGACATAAATGCACCCGTTATCATAATTCCGGAGGAGTATGTGTTTACACCACCTTTCATATGCAACCTGATGACCTGATTCTGCGTCAGCATCGCCTCCCTCGACGGTGGACACTTGATTGTTGATGCAGGTCATATTTCTGTGGAGAGCGACCTCGCCGATAAAGGTGCTATGCGCGAGCTACAAGCAAAAAAGAACCAGACATACAGCGAAGCAGATTACAGACGTCTAGAATCGTTGATGTATGACAAGGTAATACTTAAGCTTGAGGCAGCGCAGGTGATTTTGCTTCCTAGCACACGGACCCTTGTGCTAATTGACTGCAGTTTATCATAGGCACTAACTTGCAAGCATGTCGCGATGCTCTAGTCTCGAAAAGTGGCGATCATCTCCACTTGTTGGAACGCACAAACATTGATCTTCAAGTGCAGAACTCAATTGTCCCAAGTGCTCTTAATCTTACTCGGTTCAAAGTTTCCGGGAAACTGCCGAGTCTGCATGTCAACCTATCTGACGCGAAATATAAAACGCTCATGCGGTTGATCGAAGTGACGATTCCACAATTTGGCGAAGAGTCGGAGAAAAAGTTCAGGTCAAAGTCGTCACCGTATATTGATACGGAATCCATAGGCTTGCCGCTGTCCGCAAGATTATTCTCCCCGATGGGACTGGAATACAACGTCGATGACGACCATTCTGAAACCGAACCTGCCTCCAATAACCGCGACGATATATTCTTTGAAGCCAGCGACGGGTCCTCGGAGGTAGTGAGCAAAACTATTGACCACCTCAGCCTCGCTGACTAGGAACAGAATCCGGAACTGCAACAGCATATTTTCGAATTCGACTTCGCAGTCGACGATTTACGCGCGTCAATTGCACGGTCAGGTCAAGATGGGGGAGAGAAGTCGCTTGGTTATGTCACCCTTCAACACTTCCGACTCGGCTTAGTTCTCCTTAAATACAATCTATCCGTCAATGTCAATCTTAGGTGAGCCTGAGCGTAATGGCTTTACGTCGTAGCTGATGTTTTCGAAGAGCTTTGGTCATGAATATCGTACAGGCTGATCAAGATCCGATCCGGCTTATAACATCTGGCAATTCGAATGGCAATGACAACAAAGACCTCCTTTCCGTCTCGTATCTACGAGTTCAGAAGAATTCGCCAGAGTTCTCAACCGTTTATGATAACATCGAGCAGAGTGTTGATGTGCGACTATCGACATTCATCTTCAATGCTGCACCGGAGCCCGTGATTTCCCTTTATGACTTCCTCATGACTACGTTCGTTCCACAGGACACAGAAATAGTGGAAAATTTGGAACCGGAAGCCATCACAAAAGTACAACCTCGGTCCGCCAGCGCCACTCGCATCGCTGTGAAACTAGATAGTATCGAGGGTGAGCAAAAGTCGACGAGATCCAAATCTTCTGCTGACTGCGACTAGTTGTCTTGATCAACGACCTCGCTAGCTTGGCAACCCTTTCGCTCTCGACGGCTTCCGTTCTCATACTTTTGAGATCGAATACCATGCGTATCACAGGCCGACTGGGGAGTTTAGCCCTCAGTGATGATCGCTCCGTAGATGTCTGTTGTCAGGAATTTAAGCAAATTCTGTCTATCGAAGGCAGCAACTTTGCCGAATTCAGGTACCAGACGTATGACCCTGAGGACGAAGGTTATACTGGCGTTAAATCAGCTATTTACTTGGCTGCAGGCTCGCTCAAAGTTCACTTCCTTGAACAGCCCTTTCACGATATGTATATGTTTGTTACAAAACTGGCGAAGCTCAAGATTCTATACGATGCCGCTCGCGATGCAGCGGTCCAGAAAGCCTCCGAAATCGAACGTATGCAATTCGAGATTTCCGTGAAGACACCCATCGTCGTCTTTCCCTCTGATCCCGTACACCTTCCTGATATCGTAACGATGCGTCTCGGTGAGGTCTTTGCCAACAACTCATTTGACGGGGATGTCAGTAAGATTTCGGCTTCCCTCAATGGCCTGCAACTTGCATCGGACCTGTATTACGGTGGCAATTTGTCCACTCTCAAGATCGTCGATGACATCAATATTGTTGCTGACATCTACCAACGTACAAACATTGATCGTTTACAAGATGATGAGATCCCGGATACACAAGTAAGCTCTAGCTTTCAGTGAAATGGAGTGATGCCACTCACATGCACGAATAAAGGTTGCTATCAAAATATCCGATATAAAGCTCTATCTCACTCAAATTCAATACGAGATTCTAATTGGACTCTCTCAGTCGATACCTCGAGTCCTTTCCGGTGCTCCTCAAGGTGTTGCCCAGGCTGATTCCGCTACCCGGAGTCTCGGAAAGCCCACACATACTGCCCTGGAAGTGCAGAGGTCCCTAGTCAACCTAGAGCCTGAGATCCGCGTAACCTCCACTCCCGTTGGGGGTCGGCCCTGGACTACCATTGACTTGGTGGCCTCGATAGCTACTGTCAGACTGCAGCTGTATGACAGAGAAGCAACCACTGAGCCAGATCTTAGAGAACATGGGATTGCACGGTTTGCTCTGAACGACGTCAACTTCCGCTCCAAATCGATGTCTAACGGGGCTTCTGAAGCCCAGTTGGTCTTACGATCATTCACCATGAGCAACACTCGACCTGGTGGCTCCAGATTCAGGGAAATTGTTCCTGCTGCTGATCACGCACGAAACCAATTCATGGTACTTTATACCACCTCTGGTACCTCCGCCCTCGTAATCACGACAATCGACGCCCCTCACATCATCTTTTCTGTCGAACCTATCATCCTACTTTTGTCATTTTTCGCCAGCGGCCCCTCTAGCCCGAAGGTTTCTGACAAAAACAATGAAAGGGAGAACACAAGGGACGGAACTACGCTCGCTTCCGTCGACTTACGCCTCGAACTACATGATGTTTCCATCAGCGTGCTTGAGGACGATACCGATCCTTGCTCCCAGGCCATTAGACTTCGTATAAATCAAATCTTGATGTCTCAACAGGTTAGCCTCACGTCAGCTGTGTAATCGCGATCAGATGCTGATTGAGGGTAGGGTGTGATGGCACTTAGCGTCAGTCGACTGGGAATGTCGCTGATGCGGATGGGAGCAGAATCAGACTCGGTGCGCTTTTTGGACAATATTGACCTAACATTCTCCCTCGACAACAGGGCCTCTCAACAAGAGCAGCACGTATCAATGGAAAGCTCGTCGACAGAAATCGTTTTTCGGGCATCATACCGCGATATTATGCTCATCACTACAATTGCCACCAAGGCTATCGAGCTGTACGCTAGATCACAGGGGGATAAGCACATGGTTGACGAAAAGCAACCCTCGAACCTTCAAACTCGAAGTATTCCATCTGCACTTGCGGTGGGTACTGTTGCGCGGCACACACCCGCAAAAGCCCATATTGTCATGTCGAAGGAACAGGTATTTGCCCGGCGCATACTAGTCAAAGGTGTATAGTAACGACTCCACAGATGCAAGGAACCATTGATGGTTTTCGGTTGATCCTAATTGGGGATCTGCATGAACAACCCATGCTTCAATTTAACGTGAAGCCTTTTAGCTTGATGGCTAAGGACTGGTCTTCGGGGGTGAGTTTCGACGACGGACCTAGTTAATGAAACTGACATGCGCCACTTAGCTACAGGCCTCAGCCGTACTGGAGACGCGGATCGACTATTGGAACCTGACAAATTCCCATTGGGAGCCATGTAAGGACCCCTTAACTTCATATTTATCAAGTGGCTTACCCTCTTCTGTTAGTAATTGATCCTTGGAAATTTACGCTATCGGTAACCTGATGGACATGCCGCTCCTACATTTGTACTAACGGTATTGATAGCTAAGTAAGGAGCATGCTTCAAGTGCCCTCAAGGTCTGCATGGCCGCCCGTGAACGCCTGGACCTCAATCTCAGCACCACGTTTGCCGAGCTTGCAATAACTACCATCAACATGTGGGGGCGAGAACGAGAACTGGTCTTGCAGAAGGATCGTGGCAGCTATGCTCCATACCGGATTCGAAACCGCACAGGTTCTCCCCTTTTTGTCTGGTCAGATAACGACAGTAGCAGTGGGATGCAGGAGAACAATATAGTCAAACTCAATCACGATCAGGTCATAGATTGGCGATTCGATGACTGGAAGAAGATGCGAGAAGTGAGTACAAGTAAGGCTGTTTACTGTTGTGCACTAATCACTCCTCAGCATGGATCGGCATCTGAACAACACAACATTGGGATCCAAATCGTTGGGAAACCATGGGAAGCTCTCCGGGGTGTCCCTGTTGACAAGGAAGGAGAATTTACTTTCTCACTGCGACCCCGGATGGACAAGTATGCTGATCGGCTGCTGTGCGCTGTGACCGTGGAAGACAATGTCAAGATAGTGACTCTCCGCTCCACTTACCTAGTGGAGAACCTGACTTTCTACCCATTGGAACTCATGCTGGTGGACCACACCGGGCATCCTGTGTATTCCTTAGAAAAGATAGGTCGGTGGCTGTTTGGTATTCTTAGTTTGTTGCGCTCATAGGGGTGAAGCACCTGGCCAAGACTATGCGCTGCCGATTGAAGCTGTTACACAGAATAGGATTAAAGTCCAGCCAGATCGTAAGCACTCCATTTTGGAGATGACCAAGTCCAACCAGATGTCACAGAGGGCTTCGGTTATCGGTGGTGCTCGTCCTTGCGATTCGAGGATCTAGTGGCGAAGAAGTCTTTTTCAATTAGTTGTCCTCACAACGATCAACGGGAAGCACCCTTCCGCTTCCAGGCATGGGTACAAACAGACTCTCAAGATCCTGCTATACGGCAAGTTTTGCATTACGTTTCTCGACATCTCCTGATGTGTGTCTTAGGAAATCTCCCAAAATCAGGATCAAACTTCGTGCTCCGATTGAGCTGGAGAACCTGTTACCTTATAATCTCCAATACCGTATTTACGACAAAAATGCTGACCAAAATTGGAAAAGCTACCTACGAAAAGGTGGCGTGATGCCCGTACACTCAGTGGAACTCGATCATTTGGTCCTACTAAACGTAGAGGTACAAGATACAGGTAAGTAAGCTGAGTTTTGCGGTGCGGAACTAACGGTTTGTACAGTCTTCAAGCCGAGCGACTTCGCGATCATCAATACAGACCGCCACTCTGACTTTGATGTTGAACCTCGCTTGTCGCTTCGCGACCAGAATAATCGCAAGCTTCATCTGAGTCTCAATTATGTGTACGTGACATGCATATATTTTTCTTGATGTGCCAAGCTCATCTATCTGAAGTCGCTATTCCGAATCTGGTGGTGCTTTCAAAGTTCAGATTTACTGTCCATACCTCGTTGTAAACAAGTCGGGAATACCGTTCAGCGCAAGGACTGCTCGATCGAATCGTGTGACTTCCCCGCTGGATGTTGCTGGTGACACTCGATTAGGTATGTACTTCTTATAATCTCGTGTTGTTACTTACTCATATATGTGGCAAGATGTCCTTGCCACCCCCGTACCATTCTGTGAGTCCTTGTCTGTCACCGTAGAATATCATGCCGATGCCGTGTTAGTGCTGTCCCACCCTCATGATAATGCCCAGGCATTTATATTCAAGATCGGAGAATCGGGGTGGTCAAATGTATTGCCCGTCGTAATTCCCGAATTCGAACGAATGCTAATGTTTTTTTTGATGGTTGAAGGTATTCAGCCTTGAAGCTCCAGCGGCCGATGCTGAGATGGTAATCCCATCCGCAAAACAGAAAAACGAGGAATATCATTTAGGCTTATCGTGGACAGAGGGACTGGGCAAGTATAAGCTCACCAAGGTGATCACAATTTCGCCCAGGTTTATGTTGAGGAACAATCTTCCTTGTTCCATTCAATTCCGCGAATACAAAGGGTTTCCACGTGGTCGAGCCGTGCTTGATCCGGGAGAACGTGTCCCCCTCCAGGTCATCCAAGCCGGGGAAGAGAAGCTTCTCACCATTGCTTACACTGGTCTCAATGCTCGATGGTAGGTGAGCAATCACGAGAGCCCTACAGGTCTGATGTAGAATCGTCAGGTCATCCCCTGTCAACATTCAGGACATTGGAAACATTCATCTCCGAGTACCCAGAGCTGCATTGGACGACGACCAAGTGGACATTATCACAGCAGACATCAAAATTGATGGGTCCACTATCTTTGTTACCTTCTTAAAAGCAGATGGATGGCCATTCGAACTCGAAAACGAGAGCGATCACGCCATTACTATTTGCCAATGGGTAATTCCAGTTTTGATACTGTCCTGCTGGTCAATGACTATTTTCAGGACTCGGGTCGGAATGAAGTAGAAACAGTGAGATCAAGTGTTCCGCGGTACAAGCTAGCACCGCATTCAGCCATCCAATATGCTTGGGATCAGCCTGCCGCACGGGAAAAAAAGCTTATGCTGATGATTAACGATGCACGACGTGTGGTTGACATCAAGGAAATCGGCGTTCTTGTTCCATTCAGATTCCAAGTTCAGTCTCGGTGACAATTATTTTGTTCTTGCTTTGCTGATGAGGCCTCTAGGATCGACAGCGAACGCGAATCGTATCGTTGGACGTACGGGCAGACCAACATAAACAAGTGTTACGAATTACGAATTATGTTGCAGAGCATAGCCTTTATAAGCCCAAACAACGCACCACCGGCTCGCTATCTCGATCTGACACGCTGGGAAGTCTCGAGGCTTTCGAGGCAGTATCGGAGGACGCGACACATGCTCTGAGGATCGAGATCGATCTTGCAGGTATCGGAATATCCCTCATAAATCGCAAGATGGTCGAGGCAGTATATGCCTCGTTAGAGTCCTTACATTTTGAATACAGCAATACCTCAGTCTCCCAGGCTATCACCCTCTGCTGTGGATCTCTTCAGATTGACAATCAGCTTCATGACGCGTTATATCCGGTTCTCCTCCAGCCAAGTCCCATCTCCAAGGAAGCTAGCGGAACGGCCGCAGTACCTCCAACGATTCAAGCTTCCGTCATCTGGCTAAAGGACCAGGGTATGATTTTATGCGACATCAAGCTTATTTTTTTTCTGACGGACTTGTCAGAGCATGGTGTCCTCTTTGTCAAATATTGTTCTATTTTGCTGCAGGCTTTGACGATTGAAGTTGACGAAGATTTTCTTTTTGCGATCTACGATCTCACCCAGGTCAAGGGCGCCTCATGGGAAGAGAATGTGGAAGAGTGAGTTGTTGAGATGAAATTCAGATCGTAGCTTATCTGTTTCCAAGCATCCTCATACAGCATCCTGAGATAATTCCCGACCCACAGCCCACAGCTCCAGGGAGAGATGTTTACTTTGAAGTGCTTCAATTACAGCCCATTCAGCTTATTCTATCTTTCATGCGAACTGAAAGGGTTAGCAGTGAAGAAAAGTAAGCCTCGCATAGTCCACCGTATTGTCAAATCCTTATTATCGGTACAGGTTGAGCATTCGAAATCCCCTGGCGGTAATCGTCAATGCGCTAACAATGACACTGGGGAATATCAATGATGCGCCTCTCGAGCTCAACGCCCTCGCCATCACAGACATGCGACTGACGCTACCTGAACTGCAAAACCGTATCACATACCATTACCGTCAGGATGTGCTACGGCAACTCTACCGCATTCTCGGTTCCGCCGATTTCATTGGGAATCCAGTAGGCCTCTTCACGAACGTGAGTTCGGGCGTTGCAGACATTTTCTATGCACCGTACCACGGCGTCGTTATGCATGGAAACAAGGAATTGGGCATTGGAATTGCAAAGGTAGCTCAGGTGACCCTCCGCCTCGCTTGCTCTAATCCAAAGTCCAGGGTGCTGCCAGTTTTGTCAAGAAGACGGTATTTGGTCTCTCGGACAGTGTCACCAAGTTCACAAGCAGTCTCGGAAAAGGTGAGACTGCTTACTCCTATTCCAAGAATACTGCTGAGCAGTGACCCAGGCTTGTCTGCCGCTACGTTTGACGCGGAATATCAAGCGCAACGCAGGCTGTCACAGCGCCGCAATCGACCCCGACATGCAATGTAATACTAAGTAATCTTTTATTATTCCTGTTCTCTACTCACACACCTTATCAGCTATGGCGTGACTGCAGGAGGCGAAGCACTGGCCACTAGCGTTGTTAGTGCAATGGAGGGCATTGTGGTACGCGAGAACGTTTGACTATACTGTGGTGATTACTCACGAGGTACTAGACGAAACCAATTCAAGGGGCAGAGACGGAAGGTGCCATCGGATTTTTCAAAGGCGTAGGTAAAGGCTTGGTTGGGTAAGTACGCGTGCCACGTGTAGCCGTACCGCCTAACGTGCGGTGACAGTGCTCTGACGAAACCTGCGGTGGGGGTATTCGATCTCGCATCAAACGTCTCTGAAGGTAGTCAGATTCCTCGCCTGCTTTGGTTTGTGGTTGATGACGGCACACCAGGGATAAGGAACACCACGACCGTATTCGATAAGCCTGAAAGAGACCGCGTTCGACCGGTCAGTTGCATTATGTTCTCACTTCAGTGATTTCCCGATTTCAACTTGTTCCAGCCAAGGCTCGTTCCTCCAGATGGCGTGCTGGTGGTACGTGTCATCGTCTTTGTTCGGATACTCCTGACGATGTGGTGACATTAGCCGTTTTCGAGCCGTGAGGCGCTTGGCCAGTATTGGATGAGAGACCTAGAACAAGGAGCTTACAGGAACGAATGTTACGTCGCCCACATTGGTACGTGCCGAGTTTGGGATACGGTGAATGCTGAAAACCAAGACGGACCATGCAGGCGGTGACAACGTTGTCTTATTGACGACCGCACGGGTACTCTCGTTCTGGTCCAAGAGGTTACGTCTGGAGTGGGATCTACCTCTGACCATGGTTCAGGGTGTCATCACCGAGGACAACGGTATACGATTCTCTCACAAGTCGGGCAAGGACCATGATAGGTTTGTGTTGATACCAGACAAGAACGCGCAAGCATGGTTTTTTGCACAAATCGCATCGGTAGTAAAAGCATTCAATAATAGGCGCAGAATGGACTAGAGATAGACCTGATTGGATAGTTGTGATTTTGTCATGTGGCATCCCCGCACCTACGCATGTTGTAGAAGATTGTAATATATGCATCGAAGGTGAACATTGAAATAACTATAAACAAGGCCGAGTGAAAATAACTGTAGCGAAAGGAGCGAAAAGAGAAAACGATCGGAGGATTAGCGCATTCCAATGACGACGGTGATGATGATGATATATGTCAAGAGTGGGGTATATTCCTGAGGGGCATACTGATTGGTCCCCTAACGCGAACGCATCGCGAAACCACTGCGTCCGTTTGACGCAGCAATCATGTCAGGCAAAGTAGGGGTCGGCGATCCCGCAGTCGTCGTGCTGGAGAGACGCGCCCGCGCAGGCAAGTCAGTGAATTCTGTCACGTGCCTCTTCTCCCTATAATCCTGGTCTGTCGATGTTCCAGAGTCAGAGTCATGTTGCATCGCCTTCTTGCTTTCATCGAAGCTACCGCAACTGTCGCGTGGACTCGTGGAACAGGCACTCTGGAATTCAGTGTCGGACTCATCCGTAGCAGTCAGAGCTGGTGTCAAGGCGGGGGTCGGTGGCGTGGTCGTAGAGGGTTGAGGAGAGAGCGCTGTCAAGGAGGCTCCGGATGAAACCTTCCGGACTGACTCGTGGGTCGAGGTATGCGATGTCTCCGCAGTGGGCGTCAGAGTATCTGTGCCATCCATATCGGATTCGAATCGTTCGGCAACTTTGTCCTCTGGGAGTGCGGTCGGGATGTTATCCGGAGTAGAAGAATGTCGCGGCGTCGCGTCGACGGAATGGCTTGTTATGGTACCGGAGCCTGTGCGATTTGTGGACATTGTATCGCTACGTTCCCTGCGCTTCGCCTTGCTCGGGGGGTTGTTCACGAGCTTGGTACCCCGTGGTTGGCGCTGGCGGGCGGAGACAGCGGCATCCGAACTCTCGTCGGCGCGTTCATCGGTAGCGTAATCAGAACCTGTACGTCTGTGTGCAGCAGATCTCTTCTTCCAGTCCTGGATGTTTTCTGATGCCAATGCCATTTCCAGCTGCCACAGCAACGAATCAGCGCTGAGTGGCGAACCCACGGTGATATACACCAACCTTTTGCTGAATTTGCAAAACCTTTTGCGCGATTTTATCGCTGCGCTCGCTGATGCCTTCGTCGACAGCCATCATGCCGTCTTGTACAGTTTCGCTCTGAGTTGCCGAGAATCTCTTCTTCTTTGTTGGTGACACTGGTGCCTCTTCCTCCTCTGCGATAGTGTCCGTTTCCCGCTCGGATTTGCTGGCGACCAATGTGTCGTCCATTCCACGTTCGTACGACTCTGCGAGGGTTGACTCGGTACCAAAGCTGCGCAAACGAGATCCACTGTTTTCCTGGGGAACGTTCTTGACGGCATCGCTAGCTCGCCTAGAACGTGTTCCACTCGCAGACCTTGCAGAAGCGGACATGCGCGAACCAGGGCGAGATGGGAATTCACCACTGTAATCGGATTCATCGACATCAACAGCCATGGATGCGAGTGCACGCTCGATTTGAGCCTCCACTTCTGCAACCATCTCTGCTCGCTCTTGTTCCATGCGCTCCATGGTATCCCGCATGCGCTCCAGTTCAATGAGGGCTTCCTTGTGTGCCCGCTCAGTATCGACCAGTCCTAGCAGTGCACTTTTAGTAACGTCCGACAAGCGAACAAAGCACACGAACGGGTCTGAAGCTTGGCCTTCTCTGCGGCTGTCAAGGTGACAAGCCCACTCAACCTCTTGGTCTCCCTTTGTTCTTTGCCAATCTTGCCCCTCAGTTGGTCTGCCTCTACACTCAATTTCTCTGCGTACTGCTCAAAGGTCACGAATTTATCCCTCCATAGGTCAGCTTCGGTCATCAAAAAGTTGAGGCGACGAGAGAGTCGACCGATCTTGGTCTCAAGGTCGTCTCGCGCATCGACAAACGCTGTGGCCCGTTTGCGAATGGAGAGTTGAATGTGCTGTTCGGCAACAGTCAATTGTGGCAGACGGCGGATGGTGCCAAATGAGGAGAGACGCTTGAAAAGGGAGGGTTTCCTAAACTACGCACGAGTTAATGTTGATATGATGGAGTGATGCGTTCGCTGCGGGCGAGTTACCTTGTCCTCGAGCACGGCATCGAAAGCTTGAATGATGCGTGTAGAATGCCACCATTCGGGCGGCTTAATAGTATCGGCGACAGCAGCCATCTCCCCTCCCCTCTTTGCCTGAACCTTGCATACTGGGCGGAACCGACCGGCAGGGAAGGCTTCCTTGAACTCGCTATTATGTGACGATATCAGAATCAAGAAGGTGGGGGCACCAAATGGGACATACGAGGGGACGCTGTGGTCAGGGTGAAAGTGAGGCTCAAAAGCGGTGAGCAATCGCAGCCTGTACTTTTCGCGCTGCTGCTTGGTGGAGACGATGCCGGGAGGAGGCGAGGGACAGCTCAAGTAATTGATATCCCTGACGGAATGATGTGAGTGAGGCGAGTAACGATCACACGAAGCGGGACGCACAAGTCGACGACGCAAACTTCGGGGGCAGGTCGCACGCTGTACCTTGCCTCGGTTGCGAGACCAAGTATCCAGGGACCGGGATCGTCGATGTAGATCTTGGCATCACGTGCATGAACGGCAGACAGGGCGATGCCGCCCCAGCCACGCAATTCAACGAGATATTTGATGGTGGAGACGGCAACCTATAAAGAGATGTAAGAATCGAGAGGAGGAGGAGGAGGTCGGGCACGTACGCCAAGCATGGCAGGATAGCGAGAGTAAAACAAGACGCGGCCGGTGGGGGCCAACGCAATCTGAGGGGAGAGTGAGGGCAACGTAGAGATGAAACCAAGGTGGAGGTACCTCACAGACGGTCAATATATTGTCGATGTTCAAGCACTTGAACAAGGGCCACATGGTAAAGTTGATGTCGACCAGGCCCCTACCGAAATCGAGACCACCAGGGAACCTAGCGATGACTTCGAGACTAGTGTCCTCGTTGGCACTGCTTCCGGATGCGGCGGGAGATGGGCGGGCAGCAAGTGGGGTAAGGGAAGCGTCAAGTTTGATGAGCTCACCAGCACGTGGAGCAGGATGGGCGAGGATTTTCGAGATTTGCAGGGTGTGAGATTGAACATCCTTTGAGAAGCGGGCCCAGGAAAGAGTAAGATAGTCCCTCATGAGGTCATAGATGGGGTGGCGTGACACGAGGGCTGTGAGGAGATGAGATCAGGTACGGGAGGGGGAGACGAAAAGAGAAAATACAGACAGAGGGCATAGGGAAGCCAAAAGACGGTGTCGCCTGGGAGAAAGAGGGTGCTCTCGCCAGGGCCGTGACCACCGAGGGTGCTGGCGACGTCAAAGTCGCTCTCACTTATGGCACCTGCGTCTGTCTCGGCGCCTTCGCCGTCGGTTTCGCCGTCGGTGCCGGGCCAGGGACCGCGTGCGGAGCGTTTTCCGACGCGACGGCTAGGTTCTGCAGGGGAACTGGCAGGGGAACCGTGGCCGATGGACGAGCGGAGGACCTTGAGACGGGAAGCAACCAAAGACTGGGCGCTTTCCTTTCTGACGCGACCTGCCTCGAGGGTTCTTCGAATAGCAGCACTCCTCTCTGCGTCGGCATGGCTCCAGACGGTCAAGCAGACGCCGTGGTAGGTTACGGTACCACTACCACCGACGGTGGCAGAGGCCTGTTTCTCGTACATGGGAGAAGGGGGGGCGGGGGGTGGGGCGAGTACGGAAGAAGGGCCGAGATAAGCGGAGGAAGGACGGGCGTTGGCGAAAGGGTCGTCCGAGTACGGGTAAGTGAAGGTGGGTGCTGCTGAGGAACGATCGGCGGTGAGAACGGAGCCTCTGAGGAAGCCAATGTCGGAGGGGGCGGGGGCAAGAGGAGTGGAGGGGGCGGGGAGGGTGAAGGTGAAGGTGTGTATCGTGCTCGCGGGCTGGAGGGTAGAGGCGATGATTTCGACTTCGCGAGTGAAGGAGAGCTAGGGATCGGTGGTGAGATGAACGGGTAGGGAGAAGAGAGAGAGAAGAAGAACCTTGAGGGCCTTGGACAACATCTTGCCGACCTCGGCTTTTGAGAGGGCGCCGGCGCCCTTGAGGACCTCGGTGGGCTCACCTTTCGCGTTCTTCTTCTTCTTCTTGCCACCGCCGGCGCCAGGAGAGACGGTGCTGCCGAGGACCTCTGGTCTCCACCAGCGGGCGACGGCGCCCTCAGAATGGTGGAGGCCGAGGACGGCGTCGGGATCTGCGAGGGTCCATGTGTGGGGGCTCTTTGGGAGACCGGATACGAGGTAGAGGGAGGTGAGGGGGAGGGTAGGCGTGTGCTGGGTGGGTGTGTTTGGGACGGAGCGGGTGGAGAGGATGGAAGTCCTGTTGGAGGCGGGGATGGGCTCCATCGACTTTCTGTGGTTGATACCGAGAATACGAGCTGCCTTGTCGACCTGGCGAGAAGGCTTTTCGGTCGGTGCGGAGACGGTGATGTAGTCAAGCTCGTCGGCGAGTTCGGTGTTGGACTTGATGGATGTTTGATCCGAAACACGCTTTTTACTTGTAGATGGCACGAGACTCATGAAAAAAAAAAAACAAAAACAAAACGAAGGACGAGAGGTAGTATAGAAAGAAAAAAAAAAAAAAAGAGAGAGAGAGACCCTGAGCTCGGGTAGTCACACTACGATAGGCGTCGCTCGTCGTGAACGACCGACAGTACCTGTCGCCCAGTCCAGGTGCGACCGGGTTCCAGCTTGACATATCCTAGCACATGTCCCGGTTCGACGCACACGAACCGTTCCCTGTCCGACCACCCAAAGTTAGCACGGGTACGAGCACTAGCTCGGCGCAAAACCCACCATCCGCCGTCTTCCATGTCCGTCATCGTGCTCCCCACCTCCGCCTGCGGGTTCCACAGCACCACATCCTTGAACCCACTCACCCCGATCTCCACCCCCCCGCCCGGCCACGTCGCCTCGTACTTGCCCGGCCCGTCTTCGTACACAGCGTCCGTGTACGCGCGCACATCCACTCCCGCTCTCGTCTCCGTCTTCGCTCTCTTCCGTCCTTCCTCGCTGCTCTCCGTCTTGTCATAGTACAGATTGTTCTCCAGCGGAAACACGAGCACCTCCTTCGCCGGCGCCGCAAAGTAATTGTGCAGCAGCGCCTGGAACTCGAGCTCGTCCGGCGGATACGCCCTCGATCTCGACGTGTTCGTCACTTCCAGCTCCGTCTCCAGCTGATACTCCCCCAGCGTCACCACGTACGCCAGCTGGAACGCGCGATCATACACCCTCTCGATCTCTGAAGTCGGCCCCAACGCTGCCCTTTTCTCAGCATCACCAACGTCATCGCAACATGGATCGCTCACTTAGACGCACAGACACGCTCGATTCGTCCTCCTTGATAACGCCGTCAAACGCCCACACCTGACTCCTCGCGAATCCGTGCTGCTTCAGCCGAGCATGCTCCTCGTGGCTAGGCGGCCCAAAGCATGGAAACACGACAGGAATCCCTCCTCGCACCGGCTTCGTCCCATCCAGTGCTGCCTTGGACGACACGAACAACCGTTCTACCGGCTCCGTCTTCGTCCGTGTCCCTGTCTTCCACGATATCACCGTCGCACCGTACAGCAGCACTTCCGCCGTCGCTCCCTAGTCGTACATTAGTTACCTCTATCCACACTCTCTGTATTCTCCCAAATACCTTTGCATGTGTGAGCACGATCCGTCCATCTCTCTCCAGTCCGGGCATCTTGCTGGCAGTGTGGCTGAGCGTTATGCTTATACTTACTTATGTGGCGCGCGACCAAACTTGTCAAGATTCTACCTCCTTCTCTGTTCAATCACCATGGACTCGTCCTTCAATCTAGAAGACGTCCGTTCCTTCCTTTTCTTTCCCCGCTTCATCCCACTCATCAATCTCCTAGATCGCCCCCATTGCCGTCTTGATGGACGAGTTGCGTTCAGAAGATGTACAATTGAGACTCAACGCTATCCACAGCATACCCACCATAGCACTCGCTCTAGGTCCAGATCGCGCCCGTGATGAGCTCATTCCTTTCCTTCAAGACTCTGTCGACGACGAGGACGAGGTTCTCTTGGCCTTGGCAGAGGAGCTCGGTCGAAATTTCGAGGATTACATCGGCGGTCCCCAGTATGCTCACGTTCTGTTGGGTCCCTTAGAAAATCTCTCCGCCGTAGAGGAAACGTTGGTCAGGGACAAGGTATTTTCGCGTTTTTCATCCCATCTCCGTCCCTTCTCTCATCCACTCCTCATAGGCTGCCGAATCAATCTCAAAAATAGCTGCCGCCCTGTCATCTGCACAGATAGAAGAATTTTACATCCCCCTCCTAAAGCGTTTGTCCCAGGGTGAATGGTTCACCTCTCGCACCTCCTCCGCCGCACTTTACTCCCCAGTCTACCCCAAAGTCTCCCCTGCCGTCCAAGACGATTTGAGAAAAGCGTTTGCCGCCCTCGGCGCAGATGACACTCCCATGGTTCGACGCGCTGCCGCCCGCTGGCTTGGTGTCCGTGTCACCTCGTCCGATTTTTTTCTTCTACTCACCCTTGTCTTCACTAGTCCTTCGTGAAGAACCTTGCAAAGCATCACGTACTCTCAGATGGTCTCCCAATTTACCGCAGACTTCAGTCGGATGATCAAGATTCCGTCCGTCTCCTCACTGTCGAAGATCTGATCGTCATCGCTCAGCAGCTCTCCCCGCCAGAAGTAAAAGAACAGCTCTTGAAACAAATCAGACATAGCGTTGCCGATAAGAGCTGGAGAGTACGGTATATGGCTGCCACACACTTCAACGAGGTGCGTCACGGTCGGTCCCTTGCTGCCGAATAGTGATAACCCACCTCCCCTAGCTTGCCGAGGCAGTCGGCGTTGACCTGGTCAGAGAGGAATTGATCGGACAGTATGTTCAACTCTTGAAAGACAACGAGGCAGAAGTGCGTACCGCCGCTGCTGGTCAGATTCCAGGTACCGTCTCCCCCTCTCTCTGCGTTCTCGCTCGTCTTCTTTCCTCACGTTCTTCCAGGGTTTTCTAAACTTGTCGAACGAGACGTCATCCTGGCACGCATCGTGCCCTGTGTTCGTGACTTGTCACACGATACATCTCAACACGTTCGTGCTGCCCTCGCAAACCATATCAGTGGACTGGCTCCACTTTTGGGTCGTGATGCGACCGTCGAACACTTGCTCCCTTTATTCCTTCATCTCCTCAAGGACGAGTTCCCCGAGGTTCGCCTGAATGTCATCAGCAAACTTGAAACCGTCAATGGTGGTAGGCAGAATGTTGACAGTCCCCGTGGACGTCCTGTGCTGATCCGATTCGTTTTAGTTATTGACATCGAGCTGCTGTCCGACAGCCTTCTGCCTGCCATTATTGAATTGGCAGAGGACAAGTCATGGCGCGTCCGGCAAGCGATCATCGAATACATTCCTCTTCTTGCGACCCAGCTAGGCAAACCATTCTTTGACGAACAACTCGGAAACTTGTGCATGTCTTGGTTGGGTGACACCGTGTTTAGCATCCGCGAAGCTGCTACTACCAATCTCAAGAAGCTGACGGAAGTTTTCGGTGTCGAGTGGGCCAAGGTCGCCATCGTTCCCAAGGTCGTGGGCATGGGCCAGCATCCCAACTATCTGTACCGGATGACCACCGTGCAAGCTATCACGGTTCGTGCATGACCGCTACAATCGTCGATCTTCCTTACGCCACCCTCCAGACTATTTCGCCTTCGTTGACCTTACCCATCATTCAAACGGAGATCATAACTCCTCTTTTACAGCTCTCCGTAGACCCCATCCCCAACATACGATTCAACGTCGCCAAAGCTTTGGAGGTCTTGGCGACTTCGTTTGGTGACGCTCCCGAAGGTAGAGAATTTGTGCAGCAGAAAATTATTACTGTCCTGGAGCAGCAGAAGAACGATGGAGATGCTGATGTTCGGTACTTCTCTACACGTGCACTGCAAAAGGCGTTGTCAGTGCTAGAAAAGTCTGGTAGGATGGTGCTTTGCCCCAGAATAGACTATGCTCACCTCTCTCGTGCAGGATGAAGCGGAAATCTTTGGTGAAATAAGCTTAATACCCAACTACCTGTCCTATTCGGTTCATGGACAATCGGGCAAAGCGTAATGAATACTGTACCTCCTCTACAATTGAATTTCAAATCGCTTTTCTTAGAATGGTCCCCATCAGTTTAAGGTAGGCATGCTCTGGTGGATCTGTGTGGACAAATCCGTGCAGAGATATATTTTTGAGTGCTATTAAGCGGCGGCGTAGGATCATCTGCACTAAAATGATAGATCACCGGAGCACGAAGCTATTAAAGGAACTGTCTACCTCACCTCGCAATCATCGTTTGTCCTTTCTCCTACTCTTTCCGATTCTTTTCTCCGCGGGCTGCGCCTTCCAATGTCTAGTGTACGAGCACTCGCTTACGCGTTTCTGGCCGTCCGGGGCGTTCTTTCGTTCCCTCTCACTCAGGGAACTTTCGTAATGAGCAGTGCTGGAAATTGCTCTCCAAATGAATTCTGGTATGAACCCATTCAGGATTGCATACCTCTTGGCAAATGGTCATTTCAGAGTCTTCCTCCGTAAGCCGCCTTCATCTCGATGGCAATGAGCCAAGCATTGATTAACGTTGGTCTAGTTACGGAACAGCATGCCCTTCAAAGGGAAACTGGTATTGGTCCAGCCGCATGCCTCTCGAAGGACTTGCGATCGAAAATGACTGATATCCTCGTTTACAGAGTGGTCTGTCTGTCTACCCACTGGCCCGGTGTCTGATCTCGTGTCGTGTCCTACCCTTTATACGTGGGATGACGTGAACAATAAGTGCATCTTAATCGGCCACGTTCAGCGCTCGACTGAGTGCGATGCTACGGGATTTTGGTAAGCACATTGTCCAAAGATCTACGGTTGCCATATCCGTAAGGTCACCATTGTTGCAGGTTTTCGGAGAAAGCGCGCTGCATTTCCCGCCGACGCATCGATTCTCCTGCCAGTGCCCCGTGCCCGTCTGGATGGTACTGGAGCAACGACCTGCTCTGTTGTGTTCCTGCAAACCCAGAAGCACTTTTGTCTCCGACATGTAGGGCTGGTTCTCTCTGGTCACCATCAACCTTGATGTGTCAGAGGGCTGCCTCACGATCACGACGCTCTCCATCGAGCACACCTTCACGACGCCCCTCTCCGAGCCCTTCACGACGTCCCTCGTCGGCTCTATTCCCGGGGAAAGCATCACGCCGGCACAGCACTAAACCGACTGTCGCCCGTTCATGTCCAGTAGGACTCGAGCCGTGCCCCATCTCGAGGAACAAGGTGTCGAACAAGTATGAATGCGTCGACCCAAAATATGGTTTACAACACTGTGGAGGGTGCTCGACGGACGGTCGAGGAGAAGACTGTACGTCCATTCAAGGGGTATGGAACGTGACATGCGTGCAAGCGCGTTGCTCCGGTTCGCACGTTTACCAGATCCCCGTGATGCAAACTGAGAACGACAATCTAGTGCTGACTTGCAAGTCTGGATATACCCCGAGCCTCGACCAAAGGAGCTGCATCAAAACGTAGCGTCCGTTCTGCATTGCGAATCTATTCTGTGACATGGTCGTGCAACAGTGTGATCCTTTCGACTGTCTTGAGATCGTTCGTGTTCGTCGGGGAGAGATCGGGTGAACCTACAGCGCTTGATGTCTAACTCGCGGGATGCAACACCCGCGGTTGCAAAGATAGCAATGTATGCCTCTGGTTCATGCTCTTCTAGTGAATAAAACAACAATGCACTGTGTATCTTTCATCCAGTCGTAAAAGTTGCTTCATGGCTTACTATGGACCGCACGCGACCGTAAGACAAGTGGCTGTGTTCGGTAAATGCCGGACGGACATCGATTTTGCGAGTCGTTCAACTTTGCCTGCACCGGACCCCACGTCAAGGCATCGGGCAAGAAATCGCCGCATACCGCCAATCCAAAGTCCCCAATCATGGTGAGTCTGCATCCTCGTCCGTCCCAGCAACCGTATCGCCCGATTTCGCGGCGTATCTGGCTTGGAGAGCGTTGGATGCTCCTCTGGCAGCTCAGATGTCCTGACGACGCTTCCAGGCTGATAACTCGGCACCCGTCACGCTGCGTACGCGCAAATTCATCACCAACCGTCTTTTGTCTCGGCGCCAATTTGTCGTCGACATCCTCCATCCATCTCGCCCCAACGTTCCCAAGTCCGAGCTTCAGGAAAAGCTCGCCACACTGTACAAGTCCGACAAGGAGCGCGTCGTCGTTTTTGGTCTCCGAACACATTTCGGTGGTGGAAGGAGCACTGGATTTGCCCTTATCTACGATGACGAGGTTTCACAAAAGAAGTTTGAGCCCAAATACCGCTTGATCAGGGTCGGTGCATCCTCTGCCTGTTGTCTGCATATCTCATCTCCCGCATTCTCAGAGCGGCCTTGCAACCAAGGTTGAAAGACCCTCTCGCAAACTACGGCACGAAAGGAAGAACCGCGCGAAAAAGGTCGGTCGCCGTGATTTGCTCGTTCTCGTCAGCTCATGATGTCCGCGTCCAGGTTCGGGGAACCAAAAAGACCAAGGCTGCAGAGCCCCCAAAGAAGGGAAAGTAAACGTGTCATGTCGAGCCTGGGTCCCCCACATCTTTTCCCTGCTCGATCCCTTATCGTCCTTTTGCACCTCTAGCAACCATGGTGAAGTTGTTGTGTACAAGGCATATGATACTTTATCCTCTGCACACCCATGGATCGTATGCATATGCAAACCGCCTGAAAAACTCTCGATTAGTGTGTCCGATCTAAGTGTATTACGACATTCGTTGGATATGGCGGGTATCGTGTCGGGTTTTCATGCAACGGCAAGCGAATGAAAGCCTAAAAGCCCAATTTTTTGTGTATGATGTCTGGATCTTCTTGGTATTCCTCTGCCGAGACCCACATCTGCAAAAGAAACGTAACTGGTCTGATCAAGACCGGTATGCAATGGCCAAACCTTTTTAAAAGTCCCCAACCCTGCAAGAATAGAACCACCTATCCAAGTAGAATATTTGCGCTCCGGTGGTGCGTAGATTTTGATCTTGACGTCCTTTAGAGCCAACTTCTTGACCTCATTGAGGAGGCGATCACCAAAGCCTACGGGTCAGGTGAAGGTACATCCAGTTTAGTGACGAGCGACGGCTTGCCTTTACATAATGTGCTGCCCCCACTTAGAACGATGTTCGAAAAGAGACTCTTTCGCAGATCCAGATCGACCCTGTTGATGGAATCTACCACGACTTGATGTACGCCGGCGTATTCTTGACCGATGAGTTCAGGATTGAACAGGATTTCGGGAGCTCGAAATCGTTCCGAGGCAAGCTAGCGCAAGTTCAGGTTCGATCGGTGATGCGGTGACGTTCGAGGATACCTGTACTACGTTTCCATCCGGCAACCGGAATTCCTCCAAACGGCCGAGAGAGTCCTTTTCTTCTTTGGAGGGGTTCAGCGCTATATAGCAGCACTTTTCCTTGATTATCCGCACGACTTCCCGTTCGGCCGTCGTGTGCAGATGATGGCCGGACTTTCTGAGAAGCAGCTGGAGGTGGTCGGTGACATCCCTGGAAGGAAGGTCGATGGCGGTACAGTGAGAGGCTGGGATGCACACACCTCCCCGCGACATCGACTCGGCGAATGGCGTGAGGCATGGAAAAACCCTCAAAGACGGGTACGGCGTGAGTGACACCGTCGCCAGAGTCCAGCACGATGCCTGTCGTCCGACCAGAGGAATAGCTGCATGGCGGCACGATGAGTTTGAAGCAAAGTCTGGACCGATGGGCTTACAGGGATAGGACGGCCTGTACGGAAAGGAAGAGCGCAGGGACATTGAAAGTATCAAAGAAGATTTGAGCGGCCACGTCGCGATTGCTGCGGGGGTTCAACGGGGCTTCGGTCAAAAGCACGGGATGCTGCAAGACAAAGCGGATGAGAAGGGCACGGACTATGGCAGAGAGAGGGCGCGACCTCTTCGCTGAGAGTGCCAAGCTCCTCGGCGTAGATCCAGCTCCATATACGTTCCATATCGTCCCAGTCCGTGACGATGCCGTGTTCCATGGGGTACTTTATTTTCAAAAGGCCACGAAACTCTTGTGCGCGACGACCAATGAAGACGTCGCCCTCGAGCGCACCTGCCATGACGCGGACATGCTTTGGTCGACCGACGCTGGGGACGGGAGTGTGACCGGGGCTAGATTCGGGAGAGAGGATGGGGACATACAAGGACGGAAAGAAGCATTTTGGATGATCTTGACCAGCAAAGCCGGCCTTGATGGTGCCTGAACCCTGAGAGGAGGGGCGAGGTGAGCAGAGGCACGCGACGGTGAGCAAGCGGAGCAAACATTGTCGATCACGACTGGCTGGTTGGTCAAGACATCCTCGTACTCGGCCATCTGTTGTGAACGTGGGTTATAATGTAGTAGTACTGTACTAATCTAGAGTCGTGTTGAGCAGCACCAAATCGGACTTCAGCCACAAACCACCACACTAGATGCCGAATAATAATACCAACGCGCTCATCTTTCTGCTCGTCCTCTTCGTGCTACACATTGTGCGTATCAACGTCGCGTTCTTCCACTGCCAACGGCTAGAGAGTCTCATGGCAGATACCGGTTCGGGGGAACATCAGCAAATGGGAGGTTACCAGCTTTTGCAAATGTGAGTCGCATTGGTCGCCGCCGCGTGTCGAGATGGCCAAAGAACGAGCATGCAGGCATCTGTTTCCAATCAAACTATACCATTTTGCAGATGGACGCTCCAGACAACCCATCTAAACCGTGTCTGAGCTGCACGAAACAGTGGTGTCTAGATCGGGAGCTGTCCATTTGTGAAGGTGCTTCACTCGGGGACACGGATCCTGACACGGCGACGGGGATGGAAGGTGATGTCGAAGCGAGATGTTTCCGTCAGCCTCGATGTTTTGGCGTTTGTGACGAATGCTCATTTCTGATTTAGAGCGCGATTCGCCCAGGGACCAGCTCGTCGTCACCCTGTTTCTTTTGACCGTTTTCGGCTTGTTGCTGGGTGCCGGGATCAAGAACCGCATGGTGAAGGCAGGCGTGGACCCCAATATACCGTGGCTGGCGGGCAGACGGTGGTGGGAGGTGTGGTCATTCACATGGACCAGATAAATTAATCGCTCAACACTCGATTGCCAGGAGTGGGTGCCTCATCGCCACCAAGAAGAGTATGACCTCCGCGAACGCAGTGCTCGGGACCCGGTTGAGAGAGGAGTGTATCGACGAGTTTAGAATAATGATGATGTTGTATCGCATCGCTCTGCTTATCTGAGGACGGCGAGGTCGTCACGCTAACACAAGTACTGATGGGTTCGCTCTGTTCGAGACCGGGTACGCATTCGGGCGGCCACCGGCTGCTCGGCGGTACGACGACGTCGCAGAACCAGAACCACCAGCGCAGCACCGAGGCCCGTTCCGCAGCCGCAGAAGCGGCCGAGAGACGATTGAAATCGGTGAGGACGTCGTGCCATTGACCGGGTTTCCCGAGACGATTCACGTTGGGCTGGTAGGAACAAGCACGCGGAACTCAAGCGTCGAATCCGAAGCGGGGTCGTCTCGCAGCCCAGCTCCAAGCCTCCAAGTCTGCGAAACCTGTGCCCGCATCGAGGCAAGAAGAACCGCTTGTGGTGAGTGTGAGTCTGAATCGAGACAATATTCCTGCCTCATTTTTCATCGCAGTGGGATTGAAACGCGCGGTTCAATGAATTCGTGCGTGTGGATCGATGCATTACCATCACTTTCATCCCTGGCCATCAGGCTTTCTCGTGCTTCCTCTGATATTGATCGCCGTGCTTTCTGTCGGAACCGGGTGTCGTCCCCCCATTTCGCTCTGATTCCCCCTTCCCCTTCCCCTTCCCCTTCCCCTCCCCCCCCCCCCCCCCCCCCCCCCCCCCCTCCGCTTGTGGCCCCCGCCGCGTC
>JBBPLE010000011.1:33619-102560 GCA_038089675.1 Boletales sp. KT-2023b
CCCTTCCCCTTCCCCTTCCCCTTCCCCTTCCTCCCCTCTCTTCCTTCACTTCGAGCGGACCGCCGGTGCAACCCACGAGGCTGTGACACGTTTATTTAATGTTTTCCTTTGGACATCGAATACCATGTAAAAAAAGTTCCCGTGATCGAGATCGTTGCATATCTGAACTTGTATTCCGAGGAGGCGCGCATTCTCTCTCTCTCTCTCGTTCACCGTGCACGGTGATGTCTTTGCCGTGGAAAAGAGTCCTTTGGGAGTCCTCTCCGTACCCGGACGATTTCATCCCGCCAGACGCATTCCTCTCCGCCCTGCGCCGGAACCGTCAGTCGGTCCTTCTCCTCCGAGCGACCGTCCGCTCACCGTGTCCCGTATCTAGCCAACTTCACGCCCTACACCTACTGGCCCCTCGTTTTCCTCTGCTGCGCAATCACACAGCATCTTGCCACCGTCTTCCTCTTCCTTGCGATCTTCGTGAGACTAAACGAACGCTCCCTGGATGCTCGCGTATTGCTCTCTTTCTCCGTCGCTTGTTTCCTCCTTGGCTATGGCACATGGGAGATCCTCCATAGCCATCCACCCCCGAACCGTCCGTGTCCCCCCTCCCTCGTTTCTCCTCCCGCTCAACCGTTCCCCAGGCTCAAAAACGTTCAAGTCCTCCTTGCTCGTCTTCCTTGCGCTCATGGGTCTAGCCCCCGTCCTGAGAACCCTCACCGCCGCAACGTCGTCCGACTCCATTTGGGCCTTGTCCGCGTCCCTTTTTCTTCTCAACACGCTCTTTGCCGATTATGGCCGTGCCGAGTCCGGGCCGTTCACTCAGGAAAGGTCTGCGAATACCCTCTTCCTTTATGAAACCGTTTCATTCCCACAGCCAACAGGCTAACGTCCGTCTTATCCATGAACGCGGCGATATCGTCGTCCGTCGTTCTTGCCTCACGTCTGCCTGACGACTTGTCCGTCTTTTCGCTCGTCCTCTTTGCCGTGCAGCTATTCGCCCTCTTTCCTCTGTTGCGTCATCGATTTTGGGTAATCTTCTTTTCCCTTGTCCTGACCCTGCGATGACTCGGTAACGTGGTCCGGATTCACAGGGCATCTCGACGGCGCTGCAAGTTTCAGTGACGTTATCGATCACCGCCGTCTCGCTCGCCCTCGTCGCACCTCTGTCGACCCCGATGGCTATCATGATGGCGGGCGTTTACGTCGCAGTCACTTTTATTGCCCCAGCCGTCCTCGTCTGGGCACAAAAATACAAAAAGCACGTCATCTCGGCTCCCTCTACCCGTTCTCTCCTCTTGACGTCTCTCTTGCTGCAGCGAAATCAGAGGACCGTGGGATGTCGCCATTCCGAGACTCAACTGGATCTAACCATCACGAGGGCGTGGTCAACGCGCCGATGGGAATAGGATCGTCAGTCGTTTGCATCAGTGCCACGTTCTACACGTTAAATTTCCGCCCGGGTCACCTTGTCCGCGGCCATGGATAGCATATGCCGCGCACGAGATCCCCAGGCCACCGGTGTAATTCCGACGGGTAAAGAGAACACACCGCACCAGTAACCTTACAGATACGTTATGTATACAACATTCAAGGTATCATATTACATGCAACACTATATGTGACAGATGATTAGAATAGGTGAACATGCTATGTAGCGTTAGTAAAACAGTAGCTTTCAGCCAGTGTCCAACTCGAGACTGAGAGATGCACAATAGGATATTCGTTTCTCGTGAATTTTGTGTTTGATCCTGTCGGCCAAGTTATTCCATGTCAAGGTCATCATCATGCAAACGTGGCCGCTTGGAGCCGGTAGCCACTCCCATTCCAATCCCTCTTGCTTCGAGCACCTCCATCGCCACCTTCGCCGCACCCTCCGAAGACTTCTTTGTGCGTGTCCGCGTTCTCCGCAAGGCCCCGAATGCTTGTGCTTTGATCACCGCCAGGGTGCCGGAAATAGGTGGAGCACCAGGGGAGGGCGACCGCGATTCCCTCTCGAGACCACGGCGCGGTCGCAATTTCGGAAGTTGTGAATAAGAGTTGGATTCCCCCTCGCTGCTTCCCCGCTCGTGCTGGGAACCATTATCGCTGCCAGAAAAATGAGGAATAGTAGGTAGTATTGGACGCTCTGGGCCTGAGTTGGCCCGTCTAGGACCGATTCTGTATCGGACGCCGTCACCTGCGGTGCCGGGGATGGAAATGTCGGCCGTTCCACCGTGAAGCGTAACTTCAGCGCCATGAGCGCTGGAATGCCTGCGGTAATCGAACTCTGACCGTTCTTGACCTATTGAACCTTCTGGCGGGAACGTGAACTGGAACGGTGACGTCAATGACGTTGTGGACGAGGAAGGTGGCGTTGACGTGGTTGGAGATATGGACCGGCTACCCGGGAAGAGGTAAGGCGTTGTTTCCAAATGATTCAAGGGTGTTTTTTGTTCCTCTACGAAGGAGCGGTTTACATACATATCGGGCGAGGTCAACGTGGGTGACCCTAGTAGCTGCGGTCAGGGGTGACAAGATTGACCGTGGGATGGGGCTCACCACCGGACGAAGACGTTTGTGGGACGTTTTGGGACCATGCCGCATCGCGGTTCATTGTTTGGACAGGATACGGATACTGGCCAAACTTTGAAACGCGATTAGAACCCATCGGTGGGGTTGGAGCTGCGGGAGGGAGATGATCGGAATCGACGGCGGAGTAGGACAAGGACGGGGAATGCGTCGGATAACTGTGACTGGTGGGGGTGCCATAGGGACCGTTGCAGAGAGATGCAGCATCGTCGCTTGTCTGGAAGCCCATGCCGTCGTCACTGTAGTGGCTACCGTGCGATGTGGGGAGGCGATTGGAAATGATGTTAGATGGGGTATGTGCGGGGAACATGGCGGGGAGGGGCGGCAAGTCATCGGAGTCGGGGGCCTGACCCGACTTGCGTGCCTGCCAGAGCGCCCTCCAAAACTTTTCGCGTTCGCGCAATTCGTGCTTGAGACGTACGTTGTCTTGCTTGAGTTCGCCGGCTTCCTGACGGGCCTCGCGACAGGAGTCTTGGAGCTGGAGGACAACGGATTCGAGGGAGGTGACTGGATGGGGAGATGGATGAGGGACTAGACAGAAAGAGGGGCGCGGGGGGCCGCTGACCTGTCTCCTCGAGGGTGGCGATATAATTGGCGCGCCTAAATAAAGCATGGATCAGACTCGACAGGGGGGGTCGGGACGGGGGAGGCGATCACCTCTGGCGAAAGGCGGCTTGTGCATCGGCGTTTTTCTTCTTGCGGAGGGCAATATCGGTCAAGCGAGCGACGGGATCGTCGACGTCTGCCTTGCATTCCGATTTGTCGTCATGGGGGGAGAGTTCGAGCTTGTTTGGCATTTGGGAGAAGGAAGAGGAGGAGAAGGAGGAGGAGAAGGGAGAGCTGGCGATGAACTGGAACGACGGAGGAGGTTTAAAATGGCATGGAAAAAAAAAAAAAAAAAAAAAAAAGAATTCGAATCAAGGGCACGAGGAGAGGGCCGCGGTGTGATCGAGTTAAGCGAGCGTATTTACAATCCAGTCCCGTCGTTCAGCGTGGCGAGCTCGTTCTCCATCACCCAGTGAATTTACTGAATTGTCACTGTGGTCGCACAGCTGGATCTACATGATACATTCATTCCCGACAGTCAGTCCCCACAGCTTCCAGGTACACCGCCCCGATGCATCTCCTTGCTGATATTGCGATCTCCCTCTCCTCCTCGTCACACTCAATGTCCGGTCTTGTGTGCGCGTCTGCTTTCCAACGCGATAGTCAAACAACGAGGCCGTCGAGCGTCATCGTGCTGCTGTCCCGACCACCTCCATCTCCCCGTCCTCTTCTTCTTCCTGCTCCTCCCCTTCCATATCGAGTACCTCCATCGTCGTCCCCTCCCCATCCAACACGCACACAACCCTCCGTCCAACCCGTCCGTTCACCGCGACGGACACTGATCCGTTCCTGCACCCACACAATCGGCGGCTTTTTCGGATCGGAATCGGATCGCACGGAAGCTGTCCCATGATGTCGCATCAATAAAAACTCCGCATAAATTGTCTTGGTCTGGCCACAACACGAGACTTACATGCCCTCCTTTCCATCTCGACAACACGCTCGCCATCATATCTCTTCGTGCGGGACCGCTTACGTATCTTTCTGATTGGAGTTTGTGGTACCCAAGTGTCCTGTAGTTTACCGTACCGACAAACATCGGCCCTTGCACATCATTCTCGTTAACACTCTCAATCGCACACACTGAAAACGTGCGTTCCTTACCATCTCTTTCCTTCTCTTCGTACACAACCACGAGCGTCTCGTCGTCAAAGAACTCCGCGTTCAAAATTTTCACCTCGGTTCTTTCTACCGTGCACTCTAAAAGAGTCACCTCGATCTCAGCGTGCACTCCTGCCACATATCGGCCATACGGCATTCGGCACATGCACACTTTTTTTTGTATATATTCAGTTCACGAAAGGCGGTGAACCTGCTTCACTCACCAAGCGCCTGTCCTTCCCAGCTCACATGGATAGTCAGATACTGCAGGTGGAGATCTGGCTATTACAACCGACTTTAGGTCAATATCACCCCACCGCGAAGCGCATGCTGTTTACCTCGTTTTGATTGCTAATCACTCTTTGACGGACAAAATGACATGCACCTCCTGTGGGAGCCGGCATTATCTGCGATGGGCTAGCTCCACCATCTACCGAGACGGTAGCTGATCGGGCAGCGGCTTGAGAGACTTGTACAAACACTCGCTGGCATCCACAGGCTATATCCTGCACCAGCGCCTCCAGATTCTTGTCTAGATGGGTGAAATCATTCAACGGCACTTTCTGCAACAACCAATCGACCTCATGTCAGGACGCGGATACCCACTCCAAGAAAACACCTACCGGCTGCCACGATGTTTGTGATGGGTCTTGCAACGCGGCACGAGCTAACTGCACCACCTCGTCAAGTACCTTTTCGGAGCTTCTGGGGGGTCCAAAGTATGACAGATCCCCAGGGTTGAATTGGGGAAGTGACCCCGTGAACCATTCGTCAATCTTACTGGTCATTAGCCCGGATATTAAGTAGCCGTTGACTTCGAGGATGTCGTGATCTGGATTAGTGTGTGACTCCGCGCTCGGATTCGCGACAATGCTCTCTGAATAAATCTCAGACAGGAGCTCCACCGGAAAATAAGTAAATATGTGGTACAGACCATGCCGAATGAAAGATAGAAAGTGCTTGAAGGCTCCAAGCTCTCTCCTCGCTTCAGCAGCCAACCACGAGGAAACGAATATGCCACGCTCAATCATTTTCAAGCAAGACTCCACATAATCCGCGTTCAGGCTAAATGATTCAAACTGTGGCCTTATTTGGGGTCGAATCCACAACGTCACCACAAACTCGAGGCCACTCACATGCGCGACCACCCAAGAATTTCATCCAAGATGATATACAGCCTCTGCAAGGCAGGAATGATGCGCGCAGTCACATGATCCCGCATCCTTGTAAGCGATTCTGTGACTGAGGAATCCCATTTTTGAAGAGTCTGAAAGGAGCGTGAATTAAAAAAAAAAAAGTGCATGATCGGGCAAACCTACTCGTTCGCTGTTCTGTTCACTACTTGTAATGAAGTCCGTCAGCCCTTCTGACCCAGAACCTGTCACAAGCAAGCCTGTGAGTTCCAGGATGATATTAGGGTTCTGATCTGCACAAGTGTGGGTGTCACCGGAGCGATGACATAGAATAGAACACCTACCACCATACTGTTCCCTGACTCTTCTCTCCAGAGCTTGTACCCACTTAATTCCGACGGCCCTTGCCCCTGCGAACGATTCCGATCCAAACCAACTTTCTCGAACCTCGTTGACGACGCGCATTATGTACCACGTCAATTCACGAGCAGCAGATGAAAGTCGCGCGAAATCGCGCGCTCTTGGAGTTGCAAGCAAGGGGATATCAACGACAAGGGGTTGCATTCCCGCTGAGAGCCCGTCGGAATTCAAGGACTGCGGGTGGAGAAAGATCAGTGGTTTACACGGGTGTTTGAACAGATCAGCAGACGGAACCCCATCAGGCAGAGCCACGGATCCAAGGAAGTAGCTTCCGTCTAGGAAACAATGAAGAACACCGCGCTCGTCAACCAAAGTGAGTAGGCTGTCCTCCTCCTCTCGTGCCTGCGCAGAAAACTCCGACCCCGCCATTTTGTCTTGGCTACCATGACTTTGAGTCGAAGCTATAGACGCATCCTCCAAGGACGGGACCAAGGCAGGCCATTGTCTGATTGCCTCTGGAATCGACTGCTGCGAACCAATCCGTGTCTGTGTACCCTGAAAAGCGAATAAATCGGTTGCGCTGGGCAACGTAAACGATAGTCGATTGAAAATGGACAATTGACCCACGTCGCATCTTCGTTGTTGTCCTTGAGGTGGTCGAGCAAAGGCAGCATTTTAAGAATAGACAGTGCCGAACCCGTCTGAGGACGATAACCAAGGTCTGTCGTTAACACGTCGAGATCAACTACTTACTTTGACTCCGTTCCGCTTGAATATGTCAGGAATGACACCACCTGCGGGAGGGTGATGACCGGCGAACCACCAAACACCTGCGATGGTTTGGATTGTCTGGGGTGCAGTCGGGTGAACAGGTATCGAGAGACAGCGTTCGACGCGGCCATCTTGGACGGAGTGGAGGGTAATGTGCGCAGAGTCGCGAACTACTGCTATTGTCTGACCTGTAAGGTGTATAATTTTGAAGTGAGCACGGGAGCAAGAGTGAAAACTCGCCACTGGGACTCCAAACCAGAGCCGCGACCGTAGGCGAACTGTCGTCATCTTCCCCAACATCGACCTCCCACTTCTTTGAGCCTTGTAGTTTCCAAAGGCTCAATTTATCGTGTCCACCAAGTCGCGATATCAACACGATTAGATCCTTGTCCGGACAACATGCGGAGGACGACAACCGGCATGAAGAAGGCAACCGGAGAGTAGCGAGGGACGCAAATGCATTGTTTTCCATTAAGACTCGATGAGCGCGGTCCAGTAGATTTTTTAGGCTCCGGCAAAAAACTTTCAAGACGTGAAGTATTCGAAGTTAATTACGGCGCCGCCCCCCTTCGCGGTATGCGGAGGCTTCGCGCCACGCGAAAAGGTGCTTCCTACAACTTACTTTGCGAATACTAGGGCTCGCTCTGATATCATTGACAGGCTATTCCACTATCGTTTGCCGCCCTTCCGTTTTCCCATTCCACCAACGGCATCACCCCTTTTCGCTCTGATGCCCTCACGACGTCCAGATAAATCCTGCTCAAACGAGCTTTTCGGGCGTGACCTTGCCTTTGACATCGAACCATGTTTTGCTCGCGTGGCTCCTTTCCTCACGGCATCCCCAGTCTTCCCTAGTTTGGCGGCCTTCTTTGCTGAGCGAATAGCTGCGTTTATGCTGCCATCATCCCCGAGTTGCTTATCCATTTCCATAGCCATTTTGCGTCGTTTTTCCCTGCGAGACAATCCTGCGTGCTTGTCTCTCCGTGGCTGAGAGCACCACATCGTCAATAGAAACACCACCATCTAAACCTCCGTACTAGCCTTGGAGGTCTCCTCTGATGCCGTTTTCTTGGACGATGCGGAAACTGCGAGACCGAATTCATGATGTTGTTTGCTCGCAGCTATGCACGGACAAAATGTCACCATGGTTAAACGCAATTCTACAGATAAAACCATTTGGCCAACCTGTTGCCTTCGATCTTTCTCCCTCGGTCTGAAACCAGGTCCTTGGGGGTCTAGAGAAAATTTCGGCTTTGTGGTCGATCATGTTCTGACCCTTCCTCAGTTCCATCTCCGCACGCCGTATCTGGACGTTCAAGTGAGAAGCTGACAAGGATATGAAAGAACTGAACGCACTTGCTTTTCTTCTTTCTCTTCTTGGAGAATCGATGCTATTTCTGGTTTCAGGCTTGCCACCTTCTTAGCCCACCGAGCGAGTACCTCCGTTGGAACAATTCTGTGTTTGATATTGTCCCCATCACTATGCCTGATCACAGCCTTGAGCATTTTACGATCACCCTCCCCAACCAAGGTGAGTGAACTGTTCATTTTAGAGACAACATCGACGACAAGGTTCCACACGCACCGGCCAGACTTGCCTGCTCTCGCTGTCCGACCCACGCGGTGGAGGTACTGAGCTAATTGATTGGGCATGTCAAAATTGATCACAGTCTCGATGCCTTTTATATCAAGACCACGAGAAGCTAGGTCCGTTGCCATGAGGAAGCTGACCTGACCATCGCGAAACAGGTGGAGCGCTTCCAGGCGCTAGAAGCTTGTTCGTCAGCGTTCTGGAAAGAACGCGAATGACTTGCCTGTTCTTGTGAAAGATCTCCATGCAGTTCCTCGGCCTTCAGGCCGAGAAGACTAAAAACGATACGGATCTGGTGTGCAAGTTTCTTACTGCGGAAGAAAACAATGACACCCTGTTTGAATGTTCTTTCACAAAGAGTCACAAGCAAAGCGGTCCGATCTGCTTCCCTTTCGGCCCGGACTCGCACAAACTCTTGAACAAGCCCTCTAGCGGTGCTATGCTTTGGATCAACAAACAGACGGACGGGTTTGTTCAACGACATCTTGACCAACTCATCGACGGAATCTGTCATGGTAGCGGAGAAAAGCATTGTCTGCCGCGAGACAGGGCATGATTTAATGATTTCACCCAGTTCGTCAGCAAAACCTTCTGAGAGCATGCGATCAGCTTCATCTAATACAAGGACATCGAGGGCATCGAGTGTGAATGAAGGTGAGTTGCGAAGGTGATCGATGAGCCTGCCAGGCGTGGCGATCACGACATCTGGGAAGGTTCGTAATGTTGCCTCTTGGGATTTTAGTGATAGGCCACCTAAAATACCGCAATGAGCATAGTCAGAGACAGGGGCGATAATGGCTGACCAACTGTTAAACAAAACCTAACATCGGTATGAGCAGCCAGCTTAGAGCCAACTTCATAGCACTGCACTGCGAGCTCTCTCGTGGGCACAAGAATGAGACACCGCGTTGCAGCGGCGTGTTTCCCTTTCTCCCGATAGAGGAGACGTTCCAGCAAAGGGATGATGAATGCTGCTGTCTTTCCGGACCCCGTCACAGCATTCCCCACAATATCTTTGCCTAAGAGTGCAACAGGAATTGTCGCTGCTTGTATTGGGGTAGGCGAGACAAACCCAAGAGAATTGAGCGCCCTTTGGATAGGACGCGACAAATTCATTGTCAAGAAGGAAGTATGGGAGCTGTGATGAACTTCCGATGCAAAGAAAGCCGCCTTGAGATCTTTTTCTGTTTGCGTTTCGATTTCCGAGCCGTCACTGTCGTCCGCGCTGGAGACTTGGTCTCCCATCTCGGGGTGCTGGTCGGAAGTTGCGAATGGATCCTCATCGTCATCATAGGATGGGTCTGCTTGTTCGAGGCCGCTTGTAGTATCATCGCTTTCTGCACCACTTTCTTCTTGAGTGTCATACTCATCACTTCGTTTCCGCTTCTCACTGACTTGCTTAAGCCTCCGCTTGTGAATAATCTCGTCTATGGACACTGGATGCTATAGACAGTACAACAATGGAACCATAAAGCCCAGATGACGCAAACTTACGGGTTTGCCTATTTTTTGCACAACGTCTTGCAGTCCGTCTGATTGAAAGAGCTCTACGTATGGGTCTTCTGACATGTCAAATTGAAAACCAGGATCCATTCGATACTCTTCATCTTCATTCGGAGGCTTTCTACCGAGTTTTTGCGTACGTTTTTCGTCGTCAGAGTCGATGGTCATGATGAAATCCATGGTCAAGTGTAGAAGATCGACAACAAATAAACACAAACATCAGATCACGCTTTGCTCACATCCGTATGACTGAGCTACCGGTGCCACCTGAATTGGGCCGTCTTTCTGCATTGATTGACTCCCATGTAGAATGTTTGGCCGGATCAGATAGTGACCTTCGCTCAATTGCGCTTTGCGCCTCAAAATATATCTTTGACTGGTGTGGGTATGATTTACTGCAACATTCGTGTTGAAATTTTTGATGAGTTTCAGCCCTCGAGACAGAGAAATCGTCAAAACCTCATCTTGAAATGTTATTGGCAACGCTCACCGAAACAGCACCCCCGCAGACGAGGTCCCGTGCACGTAGTACCTCTACGCAACAATGGCGCAGTCTAAGCCCGATACACAAACGTCCGAAAAAAATTAACATCCGGGAGACACCACTTCCGTCTCTGTTTGTCGAGAATATGAGCATTGATCAGATATGGCAGCAACTGGACCTGAGAGCGGCGCGCGTATGTGAGAACCTGCAGGTTCTACAAGGCGAAGACGAGGATGAAAATGTAGATTCACAAGGAGAGGATGGCGATAACGACGCAAGTGAGGACGACGACGACGTAGAGATGGATGGTGATGGTGATGATGAAGAAAGTCTCTCGGAAGTGCGCAGCGGGGATGAAGAGGAGGATGGCTCAGCAGCGGAAGGTGTCATCGACCTTCAGGACGAAGCTTCGGAAGACGAAGACGAAGACGAAGACCAGAGCCCCTCAACTTCAATGTGGGATGCCGTTCGCGGCAAACAAATTCCAAGACAATCAAGGCCGCATCCACGCAGGGACTCGGATCTGGATGACGGATTTTTCGATCTCGTGACTTTCAACGCTGAGACAAGCAAACTAGAAGGGAAGGAACTATCTAGAGGAAAATCCGATTTATCTACAGACGAGGATTCTGCAGCAGAATCTGAGGTGGATCTCTTCTGTTCAATTGATGACATAGAGACCGAAGGTGCGGTCGGTGGTCTTGGTGAGCGGCAATAGATGTCATTTAATGGTGGTTATTCATCAACTGGGCAGCAGACTTGTTTTACACAGACTTTTTTGAACCCCCGACTCGGACGCGAATGGAGAGTAAGAATCTCAAGCCATCGAAAGTCCGGTTCCATGAACGAGTGTCCGTAAAAAAAATAAAGGCGGTGGGAAGGGGCATGCCTGTTTCTTCCATGGTTGACAAAGACACTGACGAAGAGGAGGAGAACCTGGACGATTGATTGTCGTCTACATAAGTAGCATGTTTACTAGTCTGACTCACGTGATACTATGGTATTTTCATTGTTGGAGCCACAGCCACGGGCCGTTTACAGCCTTGTTCCGTTGTTTTCCTCAACAGCCAACTTGTCCCGACATGACCTTCTTGAAGCGCAAGGATAAGTCTCTTATCCCGGCCGTCCAAACTGAACTAGCACCCCCGTCTGGTTCGTCTCGTGGTTCATCGCGCACCGCTTCGCCTCTCCCAAGCTACCGTTCCAATGCCAGCACTTACGTAGCCAGCAGAGATGGGTTAGATCCATACAACACCATGGGAGGGCCAAAGCCCCAGGGAGGGGTCGACGATTATAGTACCAGCGAGCCTCAGGTCCAGCTGGACCGGGCTCGTGGCGAGCTGTTCGCTGGATACAATCCGGACAAGGCAGGTTCTGGCCGTTTCTTCGACGGTCCCGGAATTGGGAGGGAGCCTCCCCCTGGTGAGGAGAATGAGGAGGATGTAGAAGGTATCAAGCAACAGACTAGATTCCTCAAGCAGGAGAGCGTCAACTCTACCAGGAATGCGCTTCGCATGGCTCGGGAGGCCGAAGAGACCGCCAGAGGGACCTTGGGTCGTCTTGCAGATCAATCTGGTACACCCAATTTCTCCGCATTCAACTTAGCCCATAATGAACTCTGCAGAGAAATTGGCAAACACCGAGCGCCACCTGGATGTGTCGAAGACTCATACCCTGCGCGCCGAAGATCAAATTGACGAACTCAAGAAACTCAATAGGTCTATTTTCCGTCCGGCGATAACCTTCAATAAGGACGCCAAACGCGCTGCTCAAGAAGCCAAAATACAGCAGCGTTACGAGGATGAGAGGCGGGAACGAGAAAAGGCAATGATGGACATTAGGGACAGTCATAATCGTCTTGGTCAGGCTACCACCTACGGGCAGCAAGGTGACTCGGAGAGGATCCAAGCTGACGGAAGTGGATTCGGAAGCTCCAGAAAGGAACAGCGAAAGCGCTACCAGTTTGAGGCAGGAGGTTCGGATGACGAACTCGAAGATGAGCTGGATGGCAACCTTGACGATATCTCCAAGGTCACCAAGAGCCTGAAGGCCCTTGGGATAGCTATGGGCCAGGAGGTTGACGCGCAGAACCAACGTCTTGATGTCATCGCGGACAAGGCTACGAGTGTCGACAATGGTGTCTTCAGACAAACCGAGAGGGTATGTCTTCTATGCACACATTTTAACGCAGTATTTAACTCCCCATCTGCAGCTCAAGAGGATCAAGTAGTCTTGGAGACAAGATTGCGTTTACTCTACGAAGTTTTAGGACTGTCGGAAACAAGATTAGATACCATTTCACCAACTGACGATGATGTATCTGATGTAATGGACACCTATTCAGTAACCCCCAATTGCGTGTGATGCTCGTACTCACCGCGACATTGTAGAGGGTTTCATGATATAAGGCCCGGGGCGTGAACATGGCAACCAAGGCTTGGCGTCTATGCGGGCATGTTCGTGCCAAGAAAAATTTGCTCCAGCTGCTGAAAGTTTCTCTCAATCCCATCCTTCAATCCAATACTCCATACCACCACGTTTCGTGCTGTAATATGCGTTCATTTTATTCACTGTCTCTCGTTTTCCTATTCTTGTGCTCTCCTGGTCAGACTCAGCACTTGCACAAACATGAAAAGCCGCACGATGCTCGGCACCGACACAAAAGATACACCAATGGTGCCTTTACATACTTCGACGACGGAGAGTGAGTTCACGTAGCTACCGTTTAATGCAGCATCGTCTGAAGTGGTCTCTCTCCAGGGGCGCATGTGGCATTGAGAATGGACCTAATGATTTTGTGCGTTTCTGATTCGCTATACCCCGCTTCAGACAGTGCAGAGTCTCACTATCGCGGGTAGATTGTTGCATTGAACGCCGCTGTGAGTTGCCCTGGCAGTTATCTTGTCTTACAGTACTCACCCGAACAGCAATTCGACGGTGGGGCCCACTGCTTTGACATGATCACTATCATCGTCAATGGTCAAACGGCGCAAGCTCAGATAACGGATGAGGCAAGTTTGTCACGTTTTCCCTGATTAGTACGACTCGCTCATCACCCACCGTTAGTGTATGGGTTGCCCCGAAGGCGGCCTAGATTTCAGCCGGGGCCTATTCCAGTACTTTGCGCCACTCAGCGACGGAGAAATCTACGGACTCTGGGCGTACAATAGCGACTTACCTACTTCGAGCTCAACCCCACAACCGACATCAACCAGTTCTACCCCTGCTCGGACTTCAACTACTCCTGTTGCGACTACTACTACATCAGCAGCAGTTTCGCCCACCATAAGCATAACATCTACCACTGTCTCATCCCCGGCATCGACCGCGTCCTCTGCCCCTACGCCCACACCCCAGAACATGCAAACTATTGCACAGATCGAACTTGCGTTGGTGGAGCTTGGAGCAATGCTTCAGGTTTCATTCGAGCTCTAAATTTGATATTTCTGATGGTTTGTCTTCGCTATTGTATCGTGGGCGACAAATAGACGTATGGTCTACCTATTCGTATGCAACAGCCTGCTGAACAATCTGTAAAAAGACGACCCTGTCTTTTTCACTCGATTCACCCTTCCTTCCAGATTTCCAGAGGTAGTAGAGTCCTTTGACACTCTCCGTAAGCGCTTTATCCTCCGTCTCATGAAGTGTGCGTGGATGTTTGCGGAGTGGGACCCCGGTGACCTTGACCGGAATGGGGGATACAACTTTTGCGTCTTGGTATTCATCAGGCAATGGGGGTGTGACCAATTCAGAATCTGCCATGGTCTCTTCTGGCGAAGGGTCGGTTCTAGATCTTGGGGGTGGATGCAGCGTATCTGGGTTATCAGGAGAGTCCATGTCCTGTCTAGGAGACATTGTGCTGAGAAGATGTGCAAGTATCGTCGGAGAAGGGGGTCCTAGCCGAGGGCAAGAATGGATAGCATCTTTCGGGACGTCAATGATTCGATCATATTGCGATGGGAATGCGACGACGTTAGAAGTCACGGACCGGAGCTTGTTGATTGGTAAAGGGGAAGGCACCGTGGAATCAGCGGAACCTAGAAAAAGCGATGGATTAGGCTGGGAATCCTGTGGGGGATCTGGGGGCGGAAATAGCAACCTTGCACAGAAGCATACTGTGCCCAATATGCATCTTCCCCGATGGGACCCGGTTGTGATGCATATCGAGGTAGTGAGGTGGAAGTCAGATCATCGCCGGCCGCTCCGTAAGAATCCCAATAGGAGTCGTCGGTGTCACTGCTGGTTTGATCGGCTTCATCAATGTGATCGAGAGACAGATGTGGCAAAGGAGGTGCTACACATGCGGAATCACTGGAAAGTAAATCCTGCGGATTGGAAAAGGAAGGAGAGGGGAATGGCATGAGTCTGAGGTCGTGATACCTCCAGGTATGCGTGTTGTCCCAATGGAAGATCATGCGCAGACCTTGTGCATTTGAGGATACTTGTACGTGCGCAAAGGTGGATTCAGAGTCTGACGTGTAACGCGTTGGGTAGCTGGCCTGATCGGACCGTGGGGATAAGCGGTCGAGGAGCTCGATAATTTTGGCGTTGTCAGGAGATGGCCAGCACAAATAGTCGACTGGGGAGGAGGGGGATATTTGGAGGAAGTGGTGCCGCTGGCGAAGAGGGGTAGATAGAAGATGTGGAGGGATGGAATCAGAGAGGGGAGAAATGTACTGGAGGACGAGATCGACGGCGTGTGCAGGGAGGGGGAACATGGTGGTGGTAATGAAGAGAGAGGAAAGCAAGCTGAACATATCGAATTCGTGACAACTTTGACGAGGCTGACACCCCCCCATGTGAATTCGACCCCCCCTCATGACCTCAGCCTTAGGCTGTTCTCACCGTCTCCCTCCTCGCCGCACCTCCCACCACCACCACCACCACCACCACCACCACCACCACCACCATCGCATCCTGCGTACCCCAGCCATGCGAGTTTCAACTTTCCTTGTTTGTCTCTTGCTACCTCTTTTCTCGGTCGCTCAGGTACTTTTTCGCTTTTCGTCACTCCTCGGCGTCACTCATGTTTCTTTCCGTCCAGTCATCGCAAGTATCAGCTTATGTGGAAGACGTTCCGTCCTAACCGTTTTTATAGTAATAACAGCACCACCACCATCACTTCCGCCCCGAGCTCAGCGAGCCAATCAGGGTCTGCAGCCGGGAATGGGACTGCAAGCGTTACTGGCGGCTCTGGTGGAAACGCAACTACAACCGCAACTACGTCCACCGTCTTTTCGACCGCTCCTTCCACTGTCGCTGGCGCAAATGGTGGTGGCCCCAATGGCCTTGCACCAAGTCCAGGGGAAACTGCTTCTGGTGGAATATACGGTCCACCAAATAGCTACATCGCCGCTGCAGAAGCGCTCCGGAGCGCAGGTGTGCTCGGTTATGTCGGGCTCGTTGTCGGAGGGGCTTTGGTTCTTGTTTGATTCCAGCCTGCTCATGTCTTGCTCCCTTTGCGATATACCTTTTGGGACTTTTCCGCATCCTCCCTTTGTGGACCTCATTGATTTCTTTGGACACTGCTAGGTTTTCAGACACTTCAATGTCTATCTGACACCGTATCTACCCTCCTTCATTGACGCTTTACTCTTACCTTATTCGCAACGATTACCACTCAACGCATAATGGTTGGTGTATACATTGTAAAGCACAGCATAGACCTCCATGGGTTTCGACGTTGAAAACATTCAAGTACTTTTTATGTACAGTACATATGCTCGTAATGCATGTCGTCGGGACTGGCCATTGCGATTGTCGATGCATTATGAGCGATTTAGCTCTCAAAAAGACCCTAGTGATGCACACTCATGCTTGCTGGTATTACTACCATATGCATTATGAGCATATGTAACATGTTGCGGTTGAACTTGGTTCGAATGCAGAGGACCCATCGGTATTCGGGCTTACTATCCCGGAGCATCCGGTCCCTTTGTCCCGTATCTCATCAATCTGCCCGATTTCACGCATCCACCCTTGTCCAGTTTCGTATGTCTCAAACACAACCGGTCACGAAGAAGCAGAGGATGGATGTCAAGGTTTGTGGTGCTACTATACTCGCGGTATCATAGCCTCGTCAAGTCACCCCAGACAATAGGAACACATGACGGGTCCTTTCATTGTGACGAAGCACTGGCCGTGTTTCTTTTACGCCTCACAGAAAAATATCATAATGCAGGTACGCATTCGTGAAACGTTATCGCTCTCTTAGTCTCAGCAATCACGTAGGACTGAAACGTACCAGGGACCCCGCCACTTTAGATGCATGCGACATCGTTATCGATGTCGGTGCAGTGTACGACGAAAGCAGGCAACGCTTTGACCACCACCAGAGGGGTTTCCAGGAGACATTTGGTCATGGATTCACGACCAAGCTGTCGTCTGCAGGTCTTATTTACAAGTAAATATGTGGTGCTTCATACGATGATCATCCACTGAATCATTGGAACAGGCATTTTGGAAAAGAAATAATTGCTACTCAGATCCGTGTTCAGATTGACCACCCCAACGTGCATGTACTCTGGCTGAAACTGTACAAGGTCAATCCTGGTTGGCTACTGCCCGTTCGACGACTCACGTTTGCGATAGGAGTTTATCGAGGCCATAGATGCCGTGGACAACGGCATACCACAAATTTCTTCCCAGGAACCACCAAGATACAGCAATAGAACTGATCTATCAAGCAGAGTCGGTTGGCTCAACCCTCAATGGAATGAACCGACCAGTCCCCAACTTGTCGACGTGTGTGGAAGCAGATGTCCCTGTATATCTTTGTCTAATGTTTGTCAGTCTTACTTTGCCAACGCCTCACGACTTACTGGCGAAGAATTTCTCGGGAGACTAAGATATTATACAGAGGCTTGGCTACCTGCAAGAGACATCGTTCTTTCTGCTCTTATGGTACGACACAAGGAAGATCCGAGTGGTAGTATTCTTCTGTTTGAACGTTTTGTCCCATGGAAGGTAGGCTCCGCACTATTTGCGGTCACCCCGGCGTTTCGGGTTTTCATCAATGGCGCAGGAACATCTCTTCCAACTTGAAGCGGAGCAAGGGATAGGTGTTTCCGGAGACAATCTTCCACTCTATGTTATCTACCCCGACGACGTCGGCGCGAACTGGCGCATCCAGGCCGTCCCTATCACTCCTGATAGCTTTGCAAGCCGGAAAGCACTTCCCGAAGAATGGCGAGGTCTTCGTGACGACCATCTTTCCAAACTAACTGGAATTGAGGATTGTATTTTCGTGCATGCCTCTGGATTCATTGGAGGCGAGTTGTCGTGTTCGACCCCTTAAATTAGCACATCTAATCCAGACATGCAGGAAATAAGACGCGAGAAGGCGCTCTTGGACTCGCTAGACTTGCATTGAAATGTAATACTTGCGGCAATGAATGATGATGACAGTGCCCTCCCCACCAGTTATAATAACCAGTGCGACGCTGCCACTCGAACTACGACACGCGCAGTGCACATGTCGTGACGATCACATAGTCTGGACGCGACGAAGCGTGTCGGCGAAAGCTCTTGGCCACATGGCCTCCATCCATGCCGCGCGTGTACTCCGGACGCGGATAGTTCCAAGTTTTAGCGTACCTCATGTTTGTAGCATGGACATCACGACCGTACCACGATGTACAAGACCTTCAATGACTGGGCTTTCCCGCCCTCTTCTTTGACTTATCCTCTTACCAATCTCCCGAAAGACTTTGACTGATGCCTTACATCAAGACTCATTACCATCCATTTCTTTTTGTCCTCATCACGATTTGTGCGATGGCAGAGCTGGGGCTGACGGCTTTCCTGATCAGTGCGGGAAACGAGAATCACAACTGGCCTAGTGCTCGCTATCATTCATTGTGGGTGCTTTCGAGTGGTTGTGGGTTTTTTTGCTGACGGCCCAGAGCAGGTTAATTCTCTTCGAGTTCAACGCCGTCTGGACGACAATGTTTGGGACAGCCTACCTGCTTTGGATAGTGGACGGTGCCGTGCATTTACTCGCCAGCATAGCAAGCTCCATCGTCTGGCTGGTTATCACCACGGTGCTCTGGGTAAGTGCATGCACTGACGACACATTGGTGGTATTGAAAAGGATGTTCCTACGTCCCAGGGGGCTGCCGCGGGCATGATGCATAGCACGCGGTCGGGAGGCGACTGCAACTGGATATCAGACTCCTCTGGGTTTGTGAACGCAAGCTCGCCATGCTATCAGCCCCAAGATCTAAGCAGCGTCAGCAGTTGTAGAGAAACCCTCACGGTAGAGGCCGTGGGGTGGGTGGAATTTGGCCTGTGTACCCTGACGCTATTGGCGACGTGCATGTGGTTGCGGACGAGCAAGCGAAGCTACGTGAGTGAATCCCGCAGACTGGTATGACTCGAGGCCGAGTGATTGATGATTGGTTGGACTATAACTCGACAGCATTCTAGCTTCTATGTGTAGCTGGACAGGGGAGATACGTACGTAATCATGTGGATTAGTCATTCCCTGTGACCTAGAATGTTATCTGATAAGGGGCCTTTTCGGCCGACTGATGGCCTGTAAACCTGTGGGAACGCCAAGCCCAATTTTTATCTGATAAAAACCGCGACGCCATCCGACTTGGATGACTGCTCACATGTACACTGCAATCTCACCACTGCATTCCCCGAACTCGAAAGGCCGTAACGAGATATCCACAGGGGACACATCCAACCCTTCTTCTCCCGAGGAATATATCACGATCGACCACCAGCTTCCCGACCCCCCCCGGGTCCAGTCCGCCAACGAATTGATATCCCCCGCTAGAGCGATATTCGTACGGGCCCTTGCGCTTCTATGCGCTTGCTCTCTGAGCATCGGAAGCCATTAGTTGAGCATGCCGGATATCTTTGTATCAACGCTCCAGGTTTAACTCACGCTTACGTAGCGCGTCGTACACCCTCGCTCCTCTCAAATCCCGACTGTCACGGGAGCTCGGCACGTCCAACACTGAATTTAGCCTCTTGATATCTGCTTATAGCTTGAACGGTACCTGGACCCCCCTTCTTGGCGGAGTATTGGCCAGCAGACTTGGGACCACTCTGGCTAGTATTTTTGCCACCGGGGTGGTCTTCCTTGGTGAGTTCAACACTATTGTTGGTCGTTTCTGTCTCACCGCCAGCAAAGGCCAAGTGCTCCTTCTTATTGGAGAGACACAGCAAAGTGTCCGTTTGATGACCTTCGGCTTGTTTGTCTATGGTTTAGGCCTAAGTCCACTCGCAGTCGTCCAAGAGTCCATCATTGTGCGGTTCTTTCATGGACATGGATTAGGCACGTCAATGGCCTTGGGTCTCCTCGCTGGAAAGCTCGCGTCGTTTCTATCGGCACGTACATCCTATCCCCTCTCTGTCACCTTTGGGCGGCACGCACCCTTCTATGTATCGGCAGCATTGACGGGATTTTCCTTTGTAATCAATCTCGTCTACATGTCCGCGTCCCACTGGCTGATCAAGGGATCTGGGATAACTCTCGAAGCATCCGAGGCTCAGCAAGAGGCTCGGCGTTGCGCTGTCTACAGCATTCCTGAAGCAATGGCCCTCGAAAAGGTAGCTAAAAAACGCCGTGTAACTCTGAAGGAAATACCGCTACTCGGTGATGTGTTTTGGGCGTAGGCATTATTTCCGATCATATGGCTTTTTCTTTTTTTTTTGATCCCTCAAAAGATACATTGGCCTGAACGTACTCTGCGGAATGGTGTGGTCACCATTCACTCATCTGGCTGCGTGCGGACGATACTTCTGGTACCTCTGATGTTGCTCACTTATTATATTCAGGAATGTGATTGAGAGGCGATATAATCTAAGCGAAGCCATTGCCAGTACGCAGGCATCATATCTTCTTGCTGGCAGCATAATCTTGTATCCTGTCGTGAGCCACTTGCATGGCAGCAACCTTTGAAACACGATTGACCTTACTGAATTAGGCCGGATTCTTGGTAGATCGCATCAATAACCCCAAAACAACTATACGAATTTTTATGTTTTCTTCCCTTCTGACCATGCTTTGCTATGCATGGCTGGCAGCTCCCCCCAAATGGACCAGAAGCCCTCTGCCTGGAATTATCTCCTTTGCGGGTGGTTTCGGATTCTCTCCGCGTATGTTTCTCGTTCTTGCGCGTTGCCTTGCTGACAATCTAGAAGTCTTACTGGTGGTCATCGTGCCCACCATTGTTCCTCTGAAGTACGTTTCCACAACCCTCGGTGTGCACAAAGCCGTGAGTGCTGTGAATGTAGGGTTTTGTGCAGATGATTGACTAGGTCCACTTCAAAGTTGGAGCATACAGGGTCCACTATATTTCAAACGGTTGCTGGGATATGGCTCGACAACCCGGGATCCAATTCAAAGCTACAAAAGCGAGATGAGGATGCAGTCGCCATTCAACATCTTCTATTCGCGTTTTTGCTTTTCAATATTTTGCAACTAATCAGTCTGGAGGGCCTTGCGCGCCTTGACAAACGCCGAAAAGGAAGATATTTGTATCCTTATTCCTCGGAGGATTTGCTCGTCACTTCTGGTGCTAATCTCAGTGACTCTATGCCTAGGAGTCCAACCCTTCCTACTGCTTTGCCGGTTGAGCACACGCCACTTTTATTGCATCCGGATAGTGACAACATTTCCTGGGACCACGCACGAAGCATCCGCAGGTCCGAAAAACGTCGTGGTCGTATCTTTGCCTGGTCTTCGGCTTTTCTGATCTGCGCCGCGTGGGCCTTATTCTTGAGTACTGCATGGTTGCGATTGCGCTCGAAGGAAGAGAGGGGCTTAGAGGGGTCTTGACACGTGGATTGACTATGTTTTATGAATGGCGCTCTCTATTAGATGTATCCCATCCGCATGGAGCCGCCATGGATCGCTCCGCCAAGATACAGAACATATAGATTAATCATCCATCCAGTGAATATCATCTTCGTTTAATGCTCACTAGCCAGTGGCCCTTGTTATTCCCTATTTCCGTACATTCAGAAGATGCCGTGGTAGAGGCTGCATCCCTGAAGAGATCGAGGGATATCGGAGACATTAGGTCGGGGTCCAGCCTAGGAACTGCGCTGGAAGGTACTTGAACATCCGTTCTTCTGCCCTTTCTTCGTTCGACATGTGTGATAGGCAGAGTCGCACGCCATCGTTCAACCATTTGCCGGATTTCGTCCGGGTCCCTTGGTTTGATATATGGCTCAAACACACCCTCCTCGTCACCTTTCTCCGATACACCTAATGGAGGGCATGCATCGACACGGGCGGACGGGGAAAGTTCTTAAACAAAAATCAGCCCAGATACATTGAGTGGGTGCAATCAGTTTACCATCGCTCTCTCCTGCCCAGCTTGATAAGGATTCCTGGATAGTATCTGGACCACAGCTTTCGGACAGTGGTATATCGAACTGTCCCATCACAAACTCCACTGGCTCTGGCAGCTAGATTGAACGACAGGCTGAAAATGCGCTCTTCGTGAAGTGATGCCCCACTTACGCTCGGAGGGGAATAGCCATCATCAATGTCGAGCGCAGAGGTCAACCAATACAGGATGGCGTGCATGACGGTAGGTTGCCTCGCCCGCGCGTCGAACGGCGGGGAAACGTACGCATTCGTCCATCCTAGTGGTATTCTTAGAACAGAAGCGAAAATATATTTGTGCACCTTACCATCAGAAAACACACCGAACGTCCACTGTTGATAGGATGTCACGATAAAATAAAAACACTGTTTGCGAACACATGAATCCCAGAGCTAAAATGTATGAGCACCATTCACTTCACATAACATTCGAAGATAATCACGTACCTTGCACCAAAGACGTTCTTTTCCTCGTAAACAAGTGTTTCCAGCAGGCAGCTAAGATAGTCAGTCACTGCTTGTCCTCATGGTATGATACGTTGTTCACTACTGACGGATTGAAGTTCTGTAAATTGCCACATGTCTTCGCTAGAGAGTACCCATGGAGGCTGGCAAGCAACGAGTACAGAGTTTGAAGCAATCTCTGCAGTCGACGGGCATTCTCTGCGGGTAAAGTAAAACTCCTTGAATATGTGATCGTCGTAGTGTGACTGAGTTTCTGACACGAAACCCCAGTCCTTGCTTTGAGGGTAGAGAATATGCAATACACGCTGTACTGTTCTCAAGGGGAAATGATCAACCCAAGCCCAGAGTCTGCAGAAAACGACATTTTTAACAAGACGCCCTACAAGCGAGAACAGGAGTAAAATGAAATACCGATTAAACTCTGTCACTGGCGCAGGTAGTGTGGTACTTATTCTGAATTTCCGCGCTGAGGGCACAGTTAAAACTTCCCCAGTTAGGTCATCCTGATCTCTTAAGCTCGAGCCTAGGGATGAATCCGGTACGTTAGTTGCGATCCCTTAAAAGAGTAGTGTTAGTAAGCATCGCAAGCACATTGCATCGAGGCTGACAATTATTGACCGAGTTATCAAAAGAGTCGCCTAAACATTGGATCGACGTAAGATGCCTTTCTTTCCTGAAGCGAGTAGAGAGTGTGTTGCGATGGCTTTTGTGTCCAGAAGGTGGGCAGACTATATCTTTACCCCCGTATTTCAATTCGGGTAGTACTGCATCCTTCATGTAGCCACGCAGGTCATCGATACCCCACCAAGTCATATCAACTTCTTTGCGTATAGGTTCGGAAAAAGAGGGTAAGGGAGAGTGGAATCAGTCCTACATCACAGCTCGAGGTCCTTAAGTAGTACCCCTGATGGGGATCCTTGACAACAGAAATACAATAGGGCTTATTGTTGGAAGAACTACAGGAGTTGTTCGGCAATTGATCGGCAATCCCCGTTGCACCGGCAATTTCCGGTCGCCTCTATCCTTCAACTAAGTCTAGGTGGTCCCCCCCGCTCCGTTAAGACCCATTCAAGAGGTACGTGCTAGTATCCCTGACTGTCCGATCGAGAAGTACATCCATTTTGGTTATCGTTCTTTTGAGTCGGGCTCTCGGTCCCGAAGAACACGGATGGATGTTCTTGCATACTCTCAGATGTCAGGAAATGGTATTCTAATCCTTTCTCTGTACAGCTTCCTCAAGATGGGTGCATACAAGTATATCAGTGAATTGTACAAGAAAAAGCAGTCCGACGTGCTGCGATTCCTCCTTCGTGTTCGGTGGGTTCAACAGAGTGACAACCATTGACCTCACCAACCGCGATTTGATGCAGATGCTGGGAGTACCGTCAGCTAAACGTCATCCACCGGGCATCCCGTCCATCTCGCCCAGACAAAGCGCGTCGACTGGGCTACAAAGCCAAGCAAGGCTATGTTATCTACCGCGTGCGCGTCAGACGGGGAAACCGCAAAAAGCCTGTACCCAAGGGTATGTACCTGCACCACTCGGGCGTTGCTGGGTCTTATGATACTCATCAGGGGCCACCTACGGAAAGCCTGTTCGTCAGGGTGTCAATCATCTCAAGTTCCAACGAGGCTTGAGGAGCGTCGCAGAGGAGCGTGTTGGTCGTCGCTGTGGTAACTTGCGCGTTCTGAATTCGTACTGGATCAATCAAGACGGTGTTTACAAATACTACGAAGTTATCCTTATAGATCCTAGCCACAAAGCGGTGAGTGGTTGTAAAACCCTTATTTTTATCACGCCAAACTTCGATTCAGATTCGTCGTGACCCCCGCATTAACTGGATCACGAAACCAGTCCACAAGCGCCGCGAGGCCCGTGGCTTGACCAGCATCGGAAAGCAGGTCCGTTCCAGATATCTATTCAGAGAGCAACACCTACTTACCTCGATGATACAGAACCGTGGCCTTGGCAAAGGACATCGCTACAACCATACACCGGCCCGCTCAACTTGGAAGAAGCACAACACCCTCAGTCTTCGTCGCTACCGGTGATAGCATTCCCACTCTTCTTACTTACCATGCTGTGCCTATGTTTGTATGGCTGTATGTCCTTGTGACTCGTGATGAAAACTATATGTCGAGAGTTTTGCACTCATTGGGATGATTTTGAGTAGCCATGAGAAAAAGCTGACTCCCTTGAGAATTATCATCGGATGATCCTGAAAAAGTGGATCTCACCTCGCGTCCTTCGCGCGGCATTAATTTCTTACGACAAAATTTCTGACTGCGGAGTGGCCTCCCGAGTTCTTTTGTAAACTTATTATCATACCACAAGTGGGAAGGGAGACCACCTTTTCTAAACCTGCCACGAAATGGGATACCCCCGGGTGAAAGGGTCATCACTGTTCTATGGGCTATTGCATATCTTCTCAATGGCATCATTGGTGCATGCGAACTTCGTGCACCTACTTTTCTCGGGTCATTCATCCAATCATGGTGGACCACATGTCGGTCCATCGAAGCGCGCATCCGAGAACACAACATTGTGGGTAATTGAGGACACGTATGAGGGCCAAACATTTTTCAAGTATGTCGATGCTTTACTTTTCATGCGTGCTGCGCTAATGGGTTGTCTCATCAAGCACCTTCGACTTTTACACCGGCCCAGATCCCACCAAGTCCGTGGACTTTCTTTGTGAGGTTACGGATACTGACGTGAGGTGCTCACAGCGGACTAGTAACGTGAGTTCTGGCCACTCATGAATCGACGACAGATTAAGTTTCGCCCTAGCTTCGTCAATCAAACCACTGCATTCGCCGATGGCCTAGCGTATGTGACATCGGACAACAAAGTCATTATGAAGGGCGATGATACTACTTGGCTTTCCGAGGGTGTCAACCGCAGCAGGTAAGTATGTATCTCCCAAAGGTCGAAGAAGAGTGTTCAACAGATCACTGTAGTGTGCGTATATCCAGCCAAGCCGTGTACAATACAGGTCTTTTCGTGCTAGATCTTGATATGGCGCCGTGGGGATGTGGTTAGTGGGTTGTTTTCAAATATCATATTGACTTGTCCGACCTATCTTTTAGGTGTATGGCCTGCCTTCTGGTATTTCATCGAGCGTTATTCATAGACTATGCCTAACATCTAATACTACTAGGACCTTGGGGGATGGCACTTGGCCGTGGGTACGTATGCTGGCTGTTTGACGAGTGGATTTTGATTCTGTTAAAGAATGGCGAAATAGATATCATTGAAGGCGTGCATGATAACGAACACAATCAAGTCACATGGCATACAGCTCCGGGTATGTCAGGCAATCCCTGCTCGTTTTTTTTTGTTGAGCTCTATGAAGGGTGCAATCTAACGGCCACCACTAATTTCACTGGTACGATCGTGGTAAGGTCATCTCGGGTTTCGCTCGGTTGGCCATATTCGCTAAAATGTTACTCAGCAAACTAGTGGCGTAGACAACGTACAGTGCAACGCACTAATCAATAACAATGCTGGATGCGGGATCACAGAATGGAGCAGGGCGTCATATGGTCCATACTTTGATTCACAAGGCGGCGGCGTGTTCGCGATGAAGTGGGATGCAAATGGAATTGCTGTTTGTCAGTTCACCTTAGTCTGTGTTTCTCGAACGGGGACTAACCTTGGCTTAGGGTCATTCTATCGTGCTGCCATCCCTCAAGATATCACCAATGGTTTGCCAGACCCGTCAAACTGGGGCGAACCTGTCGCGGAGCTCGCCCCAACGAATTGCAACATCTCAAACTACTTCGTTAATCACTCGATCATCTTTGGTATGCCTTCCAGACTTGTTCGCACTTTTTCGGGCTTATACTATTGATAGACATTACATTTTGCGGTGAGATTCCTTGAATTTCACATATCAAAGGAGGCTCCACAGCTCATACATGCAAAAAAGGCGACTGGGCAGGTAATTCCTACGCCACCTCCGGCTGCCCGGGAACGTGTACTGGGGTACTGATGGACCCGTCAAATTTCGTGGCAAGTACTGTGCTCGTATCCGAGATTTCAATTCCAACAAAATTGTTTGCAGAATGCGTCGTGGATCATCAACTCCCTCAAAGTTTACAAGGCGGCAACTTTATTGGGTGGTTCCTCAAGTTCAGCGCCACGATGCGTTGACAATCTGCTGCCAACCTTGCAGATTGTGGCAGCCGTAGTTACCATGCAGGTCCTGCTATATTTGCTTTAGGCACCTGCCCATGATGATATACGAACCATACGATCAACGATCATGTTCAGATGGATATTCGCATTTATTATTCATGATAGTGACACTCGATAGATTTCATACACTATTCTCGTATTGCTCTGTAGATTGAACGAAACAACCGTGCGCTACAATTCCACCTTTCGCAACTTGTCTGCTCCTTGGTCGACCTCGGCGAAACCAGTTCTCAAGGGAGTGATGCTGGCATGGCCCATACCAAATGCCCAACCGTCTGTTCCGGTAGGAACAACGGACAAGTTCGGATTGATGAGAGACTCCAAGTCGGGAGCAAATTTGAATGCGAGAGCAACATCCACACGAGGTGCGTTGTCTGTGGGGATGAGTCCACTGGAAGAGTCGGGGTTATGCCCTGTCTCTGGGCGAACTACTGGGACATGGTTGAAAAGGCGGCCGTAGGAACTACGCCACATGCGTGTCCAGTACACTTGTAAACCCTCAGGGTCCGTGAGTTTGTGGATCATGGGAAGGTTCACATTATATAGGTCAGCCTCGCCGTCGCGAGTTCCTTCTGGATTCTTGCCCCAATCCGTCCACAAATATTTGACAATGCGGACGGCAAGGATATGCGCAGGTTCATGCAAAGAAATGGGTGTGGGGTGAAGCACGTTGCCGTATGAGATTGCGATGGCGCGTGTACGGGAAACTGCAGCAGACATTGCGGCACCGATGGTGCCTGATGAGAGAGAAAACGCAACTGCAAGGCAGGATCAGAGCAGGCCTAGCCAATAGTAGAATGACAGTTGTCAACCTGATGTGTTTCTACCAAAGTTTGGTCCTGAAATCTGGATGGGTTGACAGTGAGATGCAATGAATGTGACAGATGCGCACATACTACGAGATCGATTTCTCCAGGATATAGATTGTGGAGAGCGACATTTGTACAAGTCGCGGGTGTCTTGAGTCATTCGTACAAGTGAGTTTCATGGTTGCAAGTTAAACGGTTGATGACCCACACCGTCCAGCAGAACCCACTCTGCGATCTCGTGATCCTTCAACGGTCTGCGGGTACCCGTCGTTTCACCCTGTACGCCATCTAGAAATAGATGAGTAGCAGAATCGGGCATGGCGAGATGAATTGACCAGGTTCTCTTGGATAGAAGTATCTGCCTCGGGTAACCTCAGTGATATGGTATGCCTTTCCTATGTGCCATCGGTTGTACAAGATTTGAAGGAAAGACAGGTGGGGCACCAACCGATCCAAGACTTCTGGGAACTGGGTATGACGACTCTGACGTCCCACTCTAAAAGTCGTTGGGATGATCTTCTGGAAGACGACGAGGGATGCTCACTGAGATCGCGGGTGAGATGCCGATAAAGACCGAGGATGTAAGGTGACTCTGGACCTGGTGGGCCATCGTCGTTCTGGTGGTGTCGATATGATGAGCCGTTCGCGGTGAGAATGCAGGTATACCGACGACGAGCAGCACTCTAGGATACATCTCTGGGGGGGTGTCTTTATCGAAAATAAAACTGAGAGTCAAAATTATAAAATAAAATAAAACCAGCGGTCCTGTTCTAGTACTCACCTACATATGACCTTGGACACTGTCTGAACATTCGCCATGCCTACCTCTCACTCCTTACCTGCCATACCGTCACTGCCCCCAATTCAGATGCCCGACAACAACTGCGACAACGACCCGTTCGACTCACTCCATTCCTCACCCTCCATGACACCTCATGATGCGACATCGACATCTTCCACCCTCTCCTCCCCAATCGCCCTAACCCGTCCACCCTCGCCTTCTATTCATCACTGCCCACAGCAAAATCTCCGCAAATCCGTCTCCGTCGATTCCTTCATCGGCTACGAACGCGACAACCAGTCTACCTCTTCCAGTTCGCGACCTCCTCGAGTCATCGCCCATACCCCCTCCGATTCATCTGGCACTCGCAGGACAGAGTTGTCCGTCGATTCTGCATGTCGCCATGGTCTTCAAACTGCCCCCTTGTACGTTCGCACCCGTGGTGTAAGTATGAGTACTAGGAGCGATGGCCATGATTCTGCCATCGAACAACACATTCCATCCGAGTCCTGGCAACCTCTCAAAAAGTCGGGCGATAAAAGCAGGAGAGGCTCTGTAAAAGGCAAAGAGCAGGCTCGACATTCTCGTCGTCCCGGTGACCTCAAACTTCCTGCTCGCAATCAATTACCCGCTGTTCCAGTCAACAACATTCCAAACCAACATTCTCAGCCAATCCTACGCGATGACCCCAGACGATTGCATTCCACGACATCCCTTCAGTCCTTCCCGAGACACTCTTCCCTCACAGACGTCATTTCCGGCCGCGTCAGAAGCGGCAGCCTTGGGTTGCAGGCCAACTCCACTAGAGGTTATTTGGTCGATCCGGCTCAGTCAACGGTGAGGAGACAGCTAAGTAGATACATCTCACAACAAAACTGAACCCTTTCAGTCGTTCCCCAAGGAGATTTCTATCGCTGTTGTGGGCACGCCTGGTTGTGGAAAGTCCACGTTCGTTTCAGAAGACGCAAGAGCGTATGGTATTGAAGATCTCACTGCACTCTTCGCCATGTCGGGAAGTTCAACTTCTACTCCTTTTTGCTGTAAGAAAAAGGCGTGTCAATGCTTCGAACTATTGCTCACGTTTTTTAGATACCAGGCGACTCGACTGGGTAAAGCAGCGAGAGCCACCAAGCGTCTCGATCGTGATTCATGAACTGGACATATCAAGACTCACTTCGCCGCCGCGAGTAGATGGTATCTTCATATGTTATGACAGTGCCAATGTTGCGTCATTCGTGCCTGTCTCCGACTTTCTCCGTGAGTCAACTTCATTTGACTTCCATATAGTTGCTCATCCTCCACTTCAAGGGTTGATACATCCTTTGAAGTATCCCATTGTTGCAGTCGCTCTGAAGTCGGATCTTCCTGTGGCTGTAGATCCCCAGACATCTTTGGCATTATTTCAACAGCATGATGTCGGCCTGGTCCAAGTAAACCACGGTGATGTAAGCAAAATGAGGAAATTGTTCAAGTTTCTGTTGATGTCTATCCTCAGAGTACCGAGTGAGTATTTGAACGTACATACAAGGCACATATACTTACCTCTGTTGTGTTTCCAGATGCCGATATCCAGAACCCAGCATCACCGGAAACATTGGTTCCACCATTTCCTTTTGAGCGTCGGGGTTCAACCTGTGGGACACCTACTGTGTCTTCTTCTGTACCTTCTGTCCGCACACTATCTCAGGAAAGTTCTTTCCGACTTTCACCTACATCTACTCTCCCATCGTCGCCTCCTCCATTGGCGAGCTCCCCGACGCGCGCCCGATCTACGTCAGATTTGTTTTCGGAACGCGAGAAAGCTAGACCCCGTACTTCAAGTGAACACAAGCTACCTAATGCACGGAGTATTGCTAGCCTTGTGGCGAGCAGCAGCCTCCAGTTCCCTCCAGTTTCATCTACCCAGCCAGCGAAAAGCGATACATCGAACGGGTTTGAAGATGATGATCGTCACGTAACGAAGGAGAAAGAGCCGTGCGTATCTTCTTTTATGCATCATGCTTTTGACTGGGTTCGTTGTCGAAAGTCGATCGGTTCAATACGCCACCCTGGACGAGCTCCTTGACAAACTCCTCTTTCTTGCAGTCAGCGGGGATGGTTAGTTCTAATAAAAAAAATCTACCCCTTCTGATATCAATGTTTAGATCCTACTTTCATTGCCCATTTCTTACTTACCTATCGAAGATTTGCTAGTCCTCGAAGCGTCTTGTTGGCTATGCAAAAGCGCATGCGACAGCTTGATAATTCATTAGGTGATCCCATGTTTGCTAGTTATGCTCAAATGAGGTATGCGAGTCGATAGTTTATTATGACCCTTTGATCACTCTCTTGCAGAATTTGTCATTTGCTGGAAACCTGGATACATACTTATCCTCAAGATTTCGCTGCTCCTGGCGCCGCCGGTGCTTTGAACGCTTTAGTAAAATCCATCATTGGGAAGACCTATCTTTTGCATTATGGATCCGACTTTGTGCCATTTTTGGAGCACCTAGCAAATGTCGTGGACTCTGATTCAGCTTGGGCACATAAGGCCGACCACCTCCTTGATGATTCTGATGATCCTTACAGTATCTCAGACAGCGAGGACGACTCACTTGCGGTGATGACGGATTCGGCGTCGTCCAATTTTTCTTTTTCGGCCCCCTCATACGAAATTTTGACTGGCTCGAATCGCAGAGAACGTAAACAAAGCTTGCCTCTGAGTGCAAAAGCATTGATCATGCCCATCACTTCGTCACACCCGCCAGACGTTGGCGAGATCCCACCGAAGCAGCTCCTCAAGGAACTATATCGCCAGTCATTAGAGTTACAGAACTACGACTGTTCTGAAATTGCTGAAGAGATCACTCGCGTTGAAGCCAAGCTGTTCATGGAAATAGAGGTCGGTCTATTTGCAAGACGATGCGGCTCTACCTTTGACACAGACTTATAGCCAAGACACTGGCTCCGATATACGTTCATTCCAGGTCGTAAAGATCCTGAATCCGACACTATCTCGCGGTTTAATGCCATTTCAAACCATCTCGCAGATTGGTAAGTATTAGATACAGACCGGCTTCGTATGTAACATCTTCGTAGGGTTGTTTCTTTGATCTTATGCCACGACAAACCAAAGAACCGAGCAAAGCAAATTGAGAAATTTGTCGATATCGCTCACAAGCTTCGTGCCCTTAATAACTATTCTGCCCTTCGCGCGTTCGTCGCCGGAATAAACAATTCGACCTTCCAGGGCGACGATACGATGGAGATTTTCAAAACCAAAACGCCGGATCATTACAAAAATCTTTTGTCCTGGGATGTCCTGCTTCAACATAGAGGCGCCCACCAAGCATATCGAATGGCACTGAAAAACACCAAGGGAGCATGCATTCCTGCTTTGTACGTGACTCAGTCATATTTAATGAACTGAACACGGATGTATCACAGGGAAGTGCACATTTCGGATCTCATTCGTGCTCATGAAGGAAACCCAGACGTCAGTGCCACCGAGGCTAACAAAATTCACTGGGGAAAGTTTAATATGTTTGGGAGATTCATCCAAAGCACAACCCATTGCCAGCTACAGTGCCAGTTGACGACAGACTACAACAACTTCCCTGACCGGCCAAAGATTAGGAATTTAGTGTTCAATGAGTATGTGATGCAGGAGGAGGTTCGCACTTTTTTTGTCTTCCAGATTTATGAACTGAGTCACTTTAAAGATGCAGGTTTCCAGAATGGCGCCGGTTTCGGATTCGGATGTTGTGGATGAACCATTCAGACCAAGTCTTCCCCGATCAATCTCGCGGGATGACGGTCACTTTACACAGGGAAGAGACACTGCCCTCATTCGCAGATTGTTCCAGTGGTGATCCGCCGTTTGTACTCGGATATATACTGTTGTATCGCCAGGTGTTTGTCTTGGTTCTTTATTATGTTGTCTAACGTCTATTGCCGGATACCCTGTTGCATACGTACTATTACCATCACTGACTGGGTTGTTTCATCTGACGTACTGTATGATATTATGCAGCCTTGTAGTACCTGTCGCTTCAACATGTAGGAACCGGGCTCCGACGACCTTATTCGAAAACAATAAGAAGTATCACGTAAGCGGTAGTGATGACACGGAAAACAATACCAACACTTGACCCGTTGCACACAACAAGCAGATCCCAAATCTAGCCGTTGCACTATAAAGCTACAGTTTATACGATGGTTGGCTCGTGTCCCATCTTATTTCATCGCATTCTGCGGTGCTGGTTTACTTGCAGCTGTCCCTTGGAGCGGGTCTCCGAAATTTAACCGTCGTTATGCTCGCCGACATCTCGAAAGCTACTACCTTGTACCTCACGCCCGTCTTGATGCTGACGGCTTTATTCCTGACATTATTCGCGTACCTTGCACCGGCGGTCATGTTACACAGTCAAGTGTCCCTCTTGACAGTAACGCCATCCTCGGCACTCACACAGCCTGGGTCAAACCAAGCCGTGGATGGCCCCAGTATGTTTCTGGGGTTGCTAGGTAATTCCTCATCACTCGAGTGGACGTCAGGCGCTCATGCGGTCACAGGATCTTGTACCAAGCCAAACAACGCGGCCAGCCTGACTTGTACATCGGCCTCGATTGCCCCTGTTTACAGTGCGTAACTTTTTCATCATCGAGTATGAATAAAGCTCAAATTATTTGGTAGATACCTCGGTGTTTAGCGCTAACACGCCTAGCTCTGTTTTGGGAGCTCCTCCCGCTGTCGCACCATCGTTTCTCGCGATATCCCTCACATTTTCACTCGTTTTCTTTATCATGTTTACTGGAATCTCATTTCGACATCTGATGGGCAAGGCAGGAGTCGTTTGGGAAAAACCAATGGTGCAGCGTGCCTCTGCTTGGATTGGCATTTCCTCTTTCCTCGTTGGTGTGTCATACAATGTCGGACACTGATGTTCTGTACTGAATTTGCGTGAAAGGTTTGGCGTCTTTCCTTATCATTCGCATGTACTTCGGAAAGGCAGCGGACGACTTTAATCAGAGCATCCAAGGCCAGGGAGCAAACGGTCCCCAACTTATTGCAACTACGAGCAACGCTTTCACGAGTAAGTCAATCATTTTGAATCATGCTATTCGAGACACTAACCAGAATTGTGCTAGTGGTGTGGATTGGTTACGCATTCTTTGCCATACCGGTGGTGGTTTCATTGGCAAAATTACACGTCCTTGCGACGAAATGAAGATGTACTTTGCGCGCATAAGAGTACTTAGTATGATTTGGACTTTATGTACAGTAATATACGACAACCATCTATGTACACTCCAAATAGGAAACTTGAGTCGCCGCTCCAAAAGGCTAGCAGTTATAAACTTTTAATTTCACGGTGGCTTAATGTTCAACGTTCAACTGTTTTTCCATACATTCAGGTCAATTGATGTGAGTTCTCTGTTCTTTTCATGCGTGTGTTCACGATGAGTATTGTATCATCAATCACCACTGGCACCTCTTAGTCGACTTGATACAGAGCCATACCTCTATGGCCTCTGTGTCACTGACATGACCGACTCTCTGACTCTCGTTTTCTATATCCGTCGTGACTTTCGCAAGCTAACTTATTTTATTTCCAGAATGTGCTATCTGAACTCGGAGCCCCGTCACAATTTGTTTTATCTACATATAGACTCTAGTGCGTTGCAGGACGATAGAGCACATCCAGAATTAGAGGTGCTCAGGAGCTGGGAAGCTCTCGGCACGTGGTTTGCTGTCGTGTAAGCTATCCCATGCCAAGACATATGCCAACCGGCTGATAGTGATTTTTCAGCTCGAGATGTACATTCAAAGCCCAGCTGTCTGTCAAAATTTTACGGACCGCTCTATTATTCTGCAACATGTTGTCACCTTGTCGTCCCGTGATGGACCCGCATGCTGGAAAGGTGTTACATTGGCAATCTTATCTCTTTGACACGAGTGATCACCAGACTGGACTGTTTTCGGCCCGTCCTTTATATATTCGAGTGATTCTCCAGCGTATACGCTATCGTCGCCCATATCGTTTCATCATGCCTTCCTGGTCTGTTCTCGCAGCTGACAAGAAGCGCCGCCAGCAGGAGGCAATCCCTCGAGAGTGGTTGATTACACCTCCACCAGAGACGACGCTTAATGTAACCCAATTTCCCGACTCGTGCAATCTTCTGACATCACAGGAACGTGCAATTACGAATGAGGACGTCGATGTCTTGCTGAAAAAGCTTGCAACCGGTGAATGGTCCGCCGTGGAGGTCACGACCGCGTTCTACAAACGGGCTATCATTGCTCAACAGCTGGTGAGCTCCTGTATGGACGTGGATGATCGCAACACCTGATGGGGATGACCAGGTGAACTGCTTGACCGAGATATATGTGGAACGTGCGCTTGCTCGCGCTGCTGAATTGGACGACGCGTTGAAGAAGACCGGCAAAGTCGTCGGTCCACTTCACGGACTGCCTATATCCCTAAAGGATCAGCTATGTATCAAGGGCTTGGAGACGACAATGGGCTACGTATCCTGGATCGGAAAGTATGCAGAAAAAAACGCGGTGCTCGTTGACATTCTGGAAGGATGTGGCGCCGTTGCATTTGTGAGGACAAATGTACCCCAGACATTGATGGTACGCCGAGGTCGTTCTCTTCCCTGATAGCGGCGCTTGACAACCACTAGTGGCCTGAGACGTTCAACAATATTTTTGGCAGGACGAGCAATCCCCATAATCGCTCGCTGACTTGCGGCGGCTCCTCTGGCGGAGAAGGTGCATTGGTTGCCTTAAGAGGAAGTCCCATAGGTGTTGGTTCGGACATTGGCGGGTGCGTGTCTCAAAAATGCACGATACGGTAGGTTAATCGCTCACAGTTCTGTGCGCATTCCTTCTACATTCTGTGGAGTGTACGGGTTAAGGCCTTCTTACGGTCGAGTTCCGTACGGTGGTGCTCTAAACTCCCTCGAGGGACAGGATTCCATATTGTCCGTCTTCGGCCCTATCACCAATAGTTTGTCGGGGCTGAAGGTGTTCATGGAAGCGGTCATCAAGGCAAAACCCTGGCTTCAAGATCCTTTGGCCGTGCGCAAGAAATGGGACGAAGACGAATACCAGCTCAGGGATCGTGACAATGGCCAAAAGCTTTGCTTCGCGATCATGTGGGATGACGGTGTCTGCGTCCCGCATCCCCCCATCACAAGGGCACTCAAAGTAGTTCAAGCAGCGCTCACGAGGGCTGGTCACAATGGTGTGTCGACATTCTTGTTGTTTCATCCACTATTTTTTTTTCCAACGTTCTACGCAGTTACTACATGGGAACCATTCGAACACAGGAAATTATGTGAATTGACTGTACGTGATGGTAGCTTATCGTCCGCCGAAAGGTAAACCAAGCGACTGTTTGTTTTCAGTCGGATATATGGAACGCTGGTGCCACGGAAGATTTCATGATTACCGGCTCGGAATGTGGCGAGCCGATCATCTCCACCATGGTTCCGGACGGCCAAGTCGGCACGAGCTTCCGCTCCAAGAAAGGGGGTCTCACTGCCTACCAGCTTTGGCAGGTTCAGAAGGCGAGAAAAGACCTCCGCGCTGCATACTTGGAGCGCTGGAACAACACGGCGGGCGGTACGGGAACGGGACGACCCGTGGACGCGATCATCTGTCCTGCGGCTCCCTATGCAGCCCCGCCTCACGGGTACAACAGGTTCGTAGCATCCGTTGAAAATATATATTCTCTCATACAAAATACGACCAGGAACGCCATGTATACCACAGTGTGGAATGCGCTCGACTATACCGCATCAGTTTTCCCTGTGACTACTGTTGACCAGGTCGTGGATGTGAAACAGCCCCGCGAGAGCTTTATCGATGCTTTCGACCAGACAACTTATGAGATGTGTATGTTCTTTGACTGATGGCTTGTGCTTTGCTGATATGGCTCTTTAGACGAACCCGAGGTGTTCCGAGACGCCCCTGTGTGCCTACAGCTGGTGGGACGTACACTAGAGGAGGAAGCTGTCATCGCCATGACCGAGATCGTTGATGCCGCACTCAAGGCCACTGCGTAACGATGTCTAACGTTTGTAGCAATCACAGTGTAGTACGGACAAGAATGCTATCAGAGTTTAGCGGCGTAGAGCGGTTGCGCTTCGTTCACAAAGATACCCGCAGCGCCCATTCCACTTCCTACACACATGCTCGTGCAGAGTATTTTTTCGTTTCTCCGACGCAGTTCAGCCAGTCCAGTCACGACTTGGCGCACGCCAGCTGCAAGGGGATGTGATCAGCCGAACAAAGGCCTCACAAACCAAAGGACTCACTCATTCCGAGAGGATGTGTCACAGCGATTGCGCCGCCGCTGCGAGGGTGGTTAGATACCCGGTGATAGAAAAATGCAAACATCATACTTGGGGTTGATCTTGCTAAGTGGGATTCCAAGTTCCTCTACACAGTACGCGAACTGGGATGCAAACGCTTCATTTATCTGTATCGGTCGACTGGTAAGCCTCATCTGGGAACGAAAAAGTGACTTGTTCGAACCTCGTAGATGTCGACGTCCTCCTTTGAGAGGTCGAATCGAGACAAGACCTTGGGAATGGCTGCAATAGGACCGATGCCCATGTACTTTGGCTCGACACCTTGGGCAAACTCTGATTTTGGTCGCGTTGGAAATGAAGCGACTCACCAACGACTGCAGATCCGACCCATTTGGCGACGATTTCCATACCTTCTGCTATTGCCCTCTCCCTTGTCGTTAGGATGCACAGCGCAGCGCCATCACCAACGCCGCTGGCGTTGCCTGCTGTCGTGGTGTTTTCGCCCCAGTCAGGAAACACGGGTTTCAATGCAGTAAGAGAGTCCATGGTGACCCCTGGACGGATGGTGTCATCTACGGAGATGACAGATCCACGTATCTCGATCGGGATGATCTCTTCTGCAAATATACCTTTCGCGAGGGCCTAGCCAGGTTTGAAAAAATCATAAACGGGACGGGATAAGTACCTGGCTGGCCCTGGTGTGCGAAACCAACGCATACTCGTCTTGTTTGCGGCGAGAAATCTTGTATGTCTGCGCGACCATTTCGGCGGTCCAACCCATAGGCTACGGTCGGACGATGTCAACGCGAGCAAGACGATCATACGCTGACGCCACACCTGGATACAGTCGTGGGCTTGCGCATTGCTGTCGACTACCTCGGAAATCGCGGGCGTCGGACGCGCACTGATAGCACGTTGTGCAAATGTCGGTTTACGGCTTGGAGGGCTACTCACTTGAGTGACATGTTCTCGACGCCGACGGCGATGCCGAGAGATATTTCTTTGCTCTGGATAGCCTGGGCGATGCTCCGGACAGCCATGAGACCCGAGGCACAGAGTCTATTGAGCGTCGATATGGGTACGTCGTGAGGTATACCAGCGGCAAGGGCAGCCGCGCGGGTGGCATAAGCAGGAGAAGGTGGGTGGCAAGTTCCTATGGAAAGTCTACGTGGTAGGCTTGTCGAGAAAAGAAGGACGCCTACCGACGCAGATGTCCTCTATTTTCCTGGGGTCTAGTCGCGTCTCTTTGATGGTTGCCTGCGAAAACGGCAGGAATGTGACCTCACATGTGTGTACTAGCCACCGTACGCACCTTGAACAACGCTTGCATGATTTCATCCACAGGACTGTCCTTGAGTTGGCCCTTTCGGTGCTTGCCCATCGCAGTCCGCTTTGCGAACGTGATGACCACATCGTCTGGGCGTTTCTCCAGGAGTGCGGTACGACCTTGAACTGCATGCGTGGACATGGTGCGCATGACAGTCGGACTTGAGCGAAGAAACATCAGCATGGGGGAGTGAGTCCAAGATCCGGCTACGTTGCAATCTCATGATGGGGACTTTTCGGGGAAATCGACGTCTCACGCGAGCACTTGTTATGATATTTCTAACGCCTACAGAGTACCACATATAACATATACGATGGGGCATCACAGCAAGGGATTATTTGCACCGCTAGAGGGCTTTTTAGACTGCTGTCTAGAGTGTGCAATGATGGTATCATAACAGCTTCTGCAGGCGTGGTGGGCAAGTTTGGCAGCGCCGCAAGCCGGGCAGTTGACAATGTCTACAGAGGGGTCAGAAGCTGGTCACAGTGAAAACGAGTGCAACGTGCTTTGCTTGTCCTTGAGCCCTTTGTTGGCACTGCGCATGGATTTGCGGGAATGGGAGACTTTGCTTTTGGGTACGGCGAGGACGATGGGGGGTAGGAGGTCAAGAAGAGGCTGGAGGATAGGCAGCGCGAGGCTGAAGGGTGCCTGCGCCGGGCGCGTCAGCCATGGGAGACGAAAGGCGGAGAAAAACGAGAACGAGCGCGGTGCCAGAGTAGCCATAAGTGTAGAAGGACGTCAAATTGTACTCAGCCACTCGCAAGTCACCCGGTTACATCCACCACGATGTTTAGACTCACGCGTCCTGTGCTACAACAAGTCGTCAAGAAGACGACAGGGATCACCGGTCTCGCGGTGCACCCGAACCCACTCCCGGAACTCGCAGAGACATACCAGTCCACGCTTTCGGCGCTGTCGTCGATACCGTCGGCGTCTGCCTACAGGCAGGGGGTCGAAGCCCTCACGAAGCACAAGCTCAACATCGTGCAGGGCGCAAAGGGGGACATTGCCGCCGTGGAGACGCAGCTGGACGAGGGCCAGATCGAAGAAGCGCTTGACATTGCCAGGGACGAACTGAAAGTGGTGCAGGACATGTTGGAGTGGAAAGCGTAGGTGACCGGCTTTTCTGGGTCTCACACAGGACTGAACATCACACAGTTGGGAGCCGCTGGAGGAGAAAGCACCGGGAGGACAGTGGGAGTACTTTGGAAACGAGTCGCGACCGTCGTGATTAGCATTGTGTTACATGTGAGCACCACTACCGCGAGAAAAGGCCGTCGAAGGTGGACTCCAGGCCAGTCCATGGCGAATAGAAAGTGAGCGGATCGGTATGAGCCTCGAGGAAATTCGCGCAAGCGTGTCAAGGTGGCTTGCGAGACTAGAAAAAGAGGCTGAAAGGGCGTCAAACATCCGACGCGGGATTTGTACAGGTCTGCCAAAATTTGATTGGACGAAGACGAGCGATATATACAGCACGAGATGTATACATGTGGGTGACGACGGAAAACAGGTTTTCGACTTATATTCCAGTCGGCCGTGGCCGACACGCCAATAGAACAAGAGAGGAAAGACTCGAGTGTTTGGTTGCCTACGAGAGAGAAGGAAAAGCTGTTTCGTCATCGACATTGACGATGCCGCTGCTGCTGACATTGTTGCCACCGCGACCCCTGCCGCCACGACCGCGAATGCCACGGCCTCTGCCCTCTCCTCTGTCACTGCCGCGACCACGACCACCACGGGAAGGACGTTCAAAGTGGGCGTCGATCTCAATAAAGACCTTTTCCTTTTTCTCTGTGCGGGTCTTTGTAGTAGATTTTGTCTGGGGAGGGATAAGAGACGGAGTGAGAAGGGGACGAGAAGGGGGATACCTTTCCGGAAAAGTAGGATTCATCTTCTTTTTCCAGACGGGTTGCGCCGTCCCAAAGGCCATCTTGCGAACCCTCGTTGGCCTTGCGGGCCTCGAGCTTTGGGAGAAGAACACCGTCACCCTGGCGAGCGCGATACTGGTCGAGGGTGAGGGTGGCGTCCTCTTCTTCTGGATCGCGGTCTTTTCTGCGAGCACTGTCTGGCTTGTCTGTCTCTGGGGATTGCTCTGGGGCGGGATCCTGAGGAGAGGCGCCCCAGTCGCCAGCAGAGGTATCCGCGGGGGCAGCCCAGTCGTTCAAAGCGGCCGTTTCGGCGGCGGCGTCAAAGGTTGCAGCCTCTTCGGTCTTGTGTTCGGCGATTCCGTCGTCGCCACCCCAGCCGTTGTGTAATTTTTTGTCGGAATCGCTGAGAGAGGAGGGTGAGGGAGGGCTGATATGGAAGGAGGGAGACGCACGTCTTTCCGGTGGCGCTGTGGCGATCAAAGGTGCGGCCTCTGCCACGATTTCCGCCACGACCCCTGCCGCGGCCCTCTCTGCGGTCGCCTTCGGCTGTGGGACAAGGATGAGAGGGGTAAGAGGAAAAGGGAAGGAAACAGACGCCGTCTCTGTTTGGGATCTTGCGGGACAGAGGGGTCCTCGGATGGGGCGGGATCGCGCTCGGTGTTTTGACGCGAGCCACCGCGCTGGTAGTACCTGCCACCGCGGGAGGCAGGGCCACCTCTTGGACGCTTTGCTGGAGCAGGGGGCTGCTGAGCGGGTGGTTCGGGTGCGGGTGCGAGTGCGGGTGACGATGGACGGGGATCGTCCTCTGTGGGGATGGTGGTGGTTGAGATGAGAGAGAGAAATGGGGGGAAAGAAAGAAAGACTGACCGCCGAGGAGGGCAAACGGGTTTCGAGTGGCGACCGACATTGGTCGACGTGCAAGCAGAACAAGAATATATGCGCTTTGAGTTCACTCCCGGGGTCCCACTCAGCCACTCCTGTACAGTTTTTGCCACAAAACCGTCCCGTACTCCTGACACCCATTCCTCATTCACAGGTTCGTCTCGTTCCATCCTCGTCCTCGTCCTCGTCGTGCTAACAACGTCTTGGACAGCCTCTGGAAAGCATCTCGACGATGGCCCGCCCGCCTGTCTGTCTATGCAGCAGGACGCGGCAGGTCGAGGACCTCGAGACCGTTGTAAGGCTGGAGAGGGAGTGATTGGATGGGACTTGGGTGCGGTGTGTCCGTTGGAGGGTCGAGTTTGAACGTCTTTTTGTGGATGCCATCGCAATGTCTCGTTGTACATTCCGACGCTGTTTGTTTGTGTGAACTCTGCTTGTTCCGTCATGTCCCCACGTCGCATGGACATTTCCTCCCTCCTCCGCGACCCTTCCCCGCCGCCCCGCACTCGCCATCCCGACCCGCCCCCTTCTCTCCTCAGCATCCTCGACAGCCCGTCCCCGTCCCTGCCCCCGCCTCTGCCCCCGCCCCCGCCCCCGCCTCGTCCCCCCTTTCTCGGTTTCGACGCCCTCGTCCACGTCGCATCCGAGGAGCACCGCAGGATCTCTGCCAGCGTGGACACCGATCATGACTGGCGCTACACCCACCGCCCCTCCCACAAACGCCCCCGCGACTCCCCCTCCCCAGAGCCCTCCTTCGTCCGTCACCACTCCTCGGCTAGCCCGGTCGGTGCTTACCCGACCCTGCGACGGCAACCCACTCTCAACGATTCCCGCCTGCATTCGCTCCAACATCCTTCCCACCCAATCCCTCCCCACAATTCTCCCCGCCACTCTCCTCCCCTCTTTCGTTCCCACCACCATTCCCCCGTTTCTGACCCAGATGCCATGTCCCCGCGATACAACCTCGGCCCAAGAATGGCTGGTGGCATTCAGGTTCTCTCCACGGACCCCCCTTTGTCAAATTACCATTCCCCTCGACGTGACTTGTCCGTAGAACGCTTCATTGCCGACCCCCGCCTCGAATATCCCAGGCACGATCCCCAAAAACTCTCCCCTATCTCCACCCGCGTCTTTCCCTCACCAGACCCTCCAGATTCCATCCTACTTCGTGAACGTCTACGTTCTCGTCCTCCCTATTCCGACAACGGTAGTCCCATCTCTACGCTCGAGTCCTCCTTACTTACACACCCTCCCCCTGACCGCCACCCGATCCGCATGTGGGAAGACCAACCGGCGCCTCGTGAAACATCTCGACCCCTCTCCTCTGCAGGCATGTCAGGTGATCCCGCGAACGTCCCTTTGTCGCCAGCAAACGAAGCCATGCAGTTTCAAAGAACGGAACTGCCCCAGAATGAAAATCGTGCGCTTATTTATCATTTTATTGCCCTTTCTCACCACTTTTCGCCAGTCTTCCTCCCTCTTGCTAACGAGGAGCCCCCGTCGCCCTGTTCTCGTCTGCAATCTCCCCGAAAGCCGTTGTCCCCGACCACAAAGATTTCTCAGTCTCTTCCGCACTCCGAAATGCATCTTTCCCAAACATTGCTCCCCACCTCTTTGCCACCAGAATCTCCTGCTCAAACATCCGAGTGCCACCCCAAATATTCTGAAGTGTTGGTAACCGGCTCCTCTGTCCCGGTTGTTTCTTTCCCAAGCAAAACCAACCAGACGCCAGACGTCGCAGATGACATCCTCATGTCTAATCCACTTTCTCGCTCGCCGTCTCCACAAGCATTGGCAATGCAACTAGGCTCGTCTGAACCGTCGACACATTCAACCCACGCCGACCTTGCGCAAACGGCGACTACGAGTTTCTCCCAACACCCTCCGGATGGGCACAATGCACTGCCCAGGGACATACCCATCCCGCCAGAACCTCCTCGCCGGTCACCCGAACCAGAACACCCTTCTGAACGAGAACCAGTCCCGGTTATGATGGATGTGGATGAGGAGCTTTTGAGTCTTGTTGAAGACCGTTCTGCCCCAGTGCCGTCGAACGCTCACGTCTCCAGATCACCTCCACCAACCACGACAGGTAAAGCCACTAGCGCACCAAGTTTGAGCGAACGCGAACCCTCTCATGATCCACCTCCGAAACCCGATCTCAAAGGACCACATCTTGTGATAGACGAGAGCAAAGATCGAGCGTCCATGCCTCCTCCAGCGGCACGCAACAAGAAAACTGACAAGGACAAGATCAGCCAACCTACAGCGGGAGGCAAGAAGAAAAAGGACGCGACGTCCAAGGTGTGTATATTATATGACCAACTGTTTCTCAGGTCTGGTTTATTCCGATCAGACTGTCGCTAAACCGAAGCAACCTCCAAAACCACGGGCCAAATCTACTCCAAAACCTAAAATCAAACCCACTGTTGTAGATACTCCTTCCAAGGCAGCCATTCCCAAGAGTGTAGCAAACGTCAATGGCCGGTCCCGCTCCACGTCTGTCATGCCAGGTGCTGCAGATGATGCCATCCCAGAGCCGGAAGCAGAAAACAGCGATAAAGAGGACGACAAACTGTACTGCGTATGCAAAATGCGCTATGACGAAGACCGAATGATGATTGCTTGCGACCGGTGCGTCTCTAAATGAATCACAGGCTTTTGATTTCATCCGAACATCTCCCAGCTGTGACGAATGGTTCCACACATTGTGTGTCAATGTGCCGGACCTAGAAATAGATCTCGTGGACCAGTTCATATGCCCCCCGTGTATTCAGAGTGGGTCTTCGTGCCTTTGCGCGTTCTCGGAAGTTTGTTAAGCTTGTTGGTATCCAGAGCATCCACATCTTCGGACTACGTGGAAACGCCGTTGTCTCTTTGGTCTTCACCAAAATCCGTCGTCCTCGGAACCATGCCATAGGCCCTCACGTGGTGCCTTCTCCAAGTACTGTTCTGACGAATGTGGCATAAAATACATGCAGGCACACATCGCGCAGTGGGAGAATTTAGGTGGTGCGCGCGATCGACTGTGGCAAAGTGTCAAGAACGCCGCGAAACGAGAAGGCGTGGTGGTCCCCGCCAAGACAAACGGACCAAGTTCTTCGCGAACAATGGACGTTGGTAGTAACAACTCGGTGACAAAACCCCTTGACACCGCGGCGAGGCGAAGAGCCGAACGTGAGGTTGCTCGCCTGAACTCACGCCTCGAGGAAGTTGTCAGAGAGCGTGAACTCATGAAACGTGAGTTGGACATGGTGATGTGGCGCGAGAGAGTAGTCGAACTCGCTTCTGAGAGAGCGGCAAAAGTGGACGAGTGTGGGTGGGATCAGAGACTTTGCTTTGGTGAAGAGGAATGGACAGACTTTGGCCCCGAAGTGTTGGAAAGCTATGAAGACGCACGCGTCAAGGTAGAGTCGGGAGACGACGCCATGGCGCTCGATTCCGCTTCTGCGATGCTTGGAGAGTGGTGGTGTACCGGAAAGAAAAAATGCGAACGACACGGAGGGTAAGCTGTTCGTTGAACACTCGGTGTCTAGCTATCTGACAGCTTTGAAGTTGGCAGAAACTTCGTACCGCCGAAGTCTCGTTCGACAAGGAGACAAAAGAAGGTCTTTTGCTCAAGCTTACCACGCGCGAACGCGAGATACGCAAATGGATTGAAGACATTCTTTATCCACAACCGGTCGGCACCTTGCAGGCGCCATCTAAACCGCCACCTCCCGACATCCAGCTTAATGGGTTAGAGAAACGCCATGCTTCAGAGAGGGGTAAAAAAGGACATCACAACGACACACGGACGTCACAGAACGTCCCGGTATAGTTGCAATTAGAGTCATATTCCCGTCCCTTTTACCTTAGGACACGCCATGTAGCATATGCCGAGCCAACGGAGATCAGTGTAATAATCATGTCCCCATCAATACCCGTCCCCCTCGCCTCCTTCTTTGCAGAACCCCTTTTGCTCGTACAAGACCTTTGCCTTGAAATCTTCGCGAACTTTCTTCTTGCCAATGTCGTTTTTATGATATGGATCCAGAAGCTGATAATCAACTTGTCGTAATTGGACATCGTCCTCTTGATCGAGGTCCTGTGCAATAATTGGCAGACCATACGAGAATCATGCGTGCCGACAACCGTACGATTTCGCCCAACAATACCACATTCTCCCCGCGGATGAGGAAAAGGCCATGCCAGTGCTCCGCAAATGCGTTACCATGGTATATCCGTTCGACGGTATCCTCAAGAACAAGGTTTGCTTGGAAACTATCAGCAACCATATCAAACGGTTTTCGCCCACCCACCGAATTGATCGTAAGACCGCAATACGCCATGCAACTTTCGACCGTCTCTGAGAACCACCAGCATCTTTCCTACGCCAGAGTATCACGAAACCGGGCAAGGGAAATAAGGAGCGGATTATGGAGATGATGGTTCAGGGCGTCGGTTTGGGGTGGAGCTGACTCGGCAGACGTACTGTCCACGCAATCTACCAGGGATCCCGATGTCGTGAAAGGGATGAGCGAATCCATGAATCTCCCGTGCTGCTCCCAGGCAGCCAATAAGTAGAGAAAAAACACGAAAAGGAACGGCCTGTAAAGTGTTCAGCGAATGCGTGCTGCAAGGGCGTGATCGCCAACGTCAAGGAATCGGTGAGGCACGTGGCGTATCGGCCCTGGAGAACATGCTGATAAAGCCAGCGCAGGTGTAGCAAGCTGATATGGCCGAGTCGTTAAGGCGAGTGATTTGAATTCACATCATCACTTGGGTTTCACCCGCGTAGGTTCAAATCCTGCTGTCAGCGAACTTTTTTTCTCCCTTCTCGATACCACCTGCTGGCGCGCATGTTCCCACCATCGTTGATCCGGTCATAGACCGATACCTCATCCATGATAGAGACGATTTTTATCGTTAGGCACGGCGAGTCTTTCCCGTCTGCGGTGTAGACTACATCGAACTTTTGCAGGCTTTAGAGCTAGTTGGGTGACTTCAGACTGGTTCGTAGAGGAACGTGATACCGCGACTAGCATTTCACACGAGAGCCATTGGACAGGACAAGCCCGACAGGCCTCGCCCGTGATTCCCCTCTTGCAGCTTATGGAGAAGTGAGACAGCATTTTTTTTTACCGTCGCTGATCTGGGTCATGTTGCATTGCAGGCCCAAGCTGTAGAGGTGGCATCATATCTAGAATCGCTCCCAGAGGACAAGCGGCCAACCGCGATCTTCAGTTCACCATACTGTAAGTGGTCGGCCTTGATCGACCTCTTTCTTTCTGAGCAATGCGCCCAGATCGGTGCCTTCAGACTTCCAAACCAATCGCGGAACGTCTGTCTCTGCCAATCTATGTCGAGCATGGTCCGACCTCGTTTCGTGTGTTGCTTGCTGACGGCTGATATACGCACGCAGGCTTATCGGAATGGTACTCCCCCGTAGCGCCAGGCACAGGCCTGTTCCCTCGACCAAAGAGTGCCATCGAGCTGCGGGCCATGCTGCCCGAGATCAGTTCATCCTGGAATACGGTGACGATAGACCCCTCCTGGAGCTCCATCTGGATTCCCCCGCGCAAGGGAGAGGACCTCGAAGGGATCCACGCCCGCATGGCTGGATTTCTCAAGCTCTTCATCCACCACGTCGAGACGCGAGCGGACATGCGTCGCCACAAGCACGTTCTGCTCCTCTCGCATGCTGCGCCGATCATCGCCATGTGCCGATATCTTGTTGCGCAGCCAGAGCTGGCCGTCCGGGTGGGTTGCTGCACGCTCTCTCACTTTTGTCGCAAACAGAATGCTGCTGGTGATGGGCAAGAAACGTCTCGATGGGAAGCAGTGTCCTTGGCTTCCTGTTCCCATCTGAACAACCAAGTGTCTGTGAGGGATTGGGGATTCGAAAATGTTGTGATTGATGATGTTACTGGCGAGGTATGCTCGTGCTAGACCTCGCAAGAAAGTTATAACGTAGTGGCAAGGTCGTCCATGACCCTGGCGAACCAGGCACCGAAGGCGAGGAAGATGACGTGTTTGGGCCACAGATCTACCCCAGCATGTTGTGAGGATGACGGTATACGCCAATGAATGGATTTGATCGCAGGATAGATATCAGTACATTCTAGCTACATGTAGGGCTGGTACATTTCGAGACAAATCCCTACGAAAGGGAGACGAACGCGCTTGCGTAGCTTACACTAGAGTTCGAAACAGTGGTGCACTTGCTGCTCTGTTCGTAACGCACGAACTGCAATTTTGCTTTCTTGCCCCGTTTCTCGATCTCTGAAAGTATACCAAGAAGTACCCCAATCGGTTTCCTTCCACATATGGTGTTGCTCGTGCGGTCTAGGTACTCCAAAAATTTGACGTGCGAGTCTGCTGCGGGGGAGTCCGATTCGGACAATGGCGACATGGAGAGGATGTCCAAGGCTTCCTGATCTAGATCGCGTATCGAAGCATGGACTGGTCTCTGAGAGAAATTGGGGTGAGAGCCCGTGAGGTAAATGCCGGATACATCGCTGGGGAGTGGCTCTGGATAGTAGAAGGTGTACCCGTATGATCTGCCCCTATGGAGAACGACTTAGAAGATCATTGCGATCTCGAAAGAGTCACTCACCAATGACAGAAATCACTTGAGATCACAAAAAAATTGCTCGGATCAGCAAAGTAAGGGGCAAGAATGCTTCCATATGTTTTTTGTTGAGAAAGACTGATGGAGCCGACAAGGATTGGCACCACTGTAATGTCGCAACTAGCACGACACGCGTGAGCAAAGTGTTGAAGTGTTGGGTATGTGACCAACTCTTTAAATGTTTGATAGACGTATGGGAGATGCATTTCAATGCTATGCTCGTCCTTGTCCGTGCTCGAGGACATGGTTCCAAATTTGCCGGTGTTCTTCAGGTCTCCCATCACTGTGGAAGCGGTCGTGATGTGCTCTGTCCGTACGATTTTCTTGACTTACCGTCCTTGTTAAGACGCAGCTTTCCTAACGGCGTCGCATAATAGTCATGGCCAGAAACATCACAACGCTTCAAATGGACATGATGTGCGGGTCCAAGAATGAAAACCCGTTTACTTTATTGAGATGGATGAGATGAGTTTCACTCGAATTCGGCGCGACTCACATTCCTTTTGTATCTATGCACCGATATGCCCAAGCAGCAGCACGTCCAGACCACGTATAACCGGCGTGTCTAATACAGTGTGGTTAGATGCCATATACGCCGATAAGATGTCGTCGCAAACTGACGGAGCAATAATCGCCCTGCAGCCCGCAATAGGAGGTGCGAAATCTGGACCATCTGCAGATTGTACGGCTGCTAACCATTCGCTTAACTGCTGGGAGAGTACCTGGGCTGAGAATCATTTGTGGTGTGAAGTGCCGACGACGAGTGCATGAGATCTACCATCGCTTTCGTACCAGGATCCAGCGTGTTCTGCGGGTCTGCACACGGGTTGGGTTAGCTGGAGGGGGTGTTGCCGAGAGATGTACTTGCCTGGTACTACTCATGTTCTGCTGCGAAAGAAGTGAAAGAGAGTCAACTGCATTAGGAAAGTCGGTGTTATACAAGTAGGTACACTCAAACTCGGCAAGAACTGAGGATCATAACGAGTGCATGTTGCTTTTGACCAGAGCATATTCGCACTTGGCAATCCAGCGCATGGAATGTATACATGAAAACACGACGATAAGCTACTCCTCTGACCGCAGCCGTGCAGCAGGGTTCGTCACTTTGACGCCAAGGGCCTTGGCCCTTTTGAATAATAATAAAAAGGTCACCAACTTAGTCGAGGACCGTCAAAGGGGAACCATACCGATCGAGAATGAGAGTGCGGTTTCGGCTGCTAACATTGTGGGCAATCTCTGCAGCGTAAGTTTTGTTGTGCATGAGGAGGATATCCACCTCCTTGACATTGCTGACAAGAAACTTTTTGAGACCATTGGGGAGCAGGTGACGCGTCTATGGACAGCTATGCAGCCTGGTGTCGACTCGAAGGAAATGCCTGTTACCTTTTTGTTGCTACCGTAGCCAATCTTGGGCATCGGAAGTTGCCCTTTGAAGCGACGCCTCACTCTGTTATCAATACCCTTCGGTTTCCGCCATGCCTCCTTGACGCTGTGGTAACGATCTGATTGGTGGCGCCTGGACGAGAAGATGAGAGGCGATGGGAGAGAGTGAAGGGGTCCACGAACTTGAATGCTTTGGTGCGCTTCTTGACGATGGGGATCTTGACGGCCATGATAGTCTGGGGAAAGGTGTCAATACAGTCAAGATTGGGTCACAGGTGGGAGTGTCATCCACGGATCCAACCATGCATCCGTCCTCAGCAGCGCTTTGCAGGACTCTTATTTCTCGAAGCGCGCCATGACTCCTGCGGTGTATCCATGGGGAAGCATACTCACTGGACTGGTTTCTGAGCTGGAGGAAGTCGGTCTTGGTCGACAATATTGACGATGCTCACGCTGATCTGAGGAGGATGAACAAATAGACGTCAACACCTGTGGCTGTGCCAAGGGAGACCGGCACGGCTCCTTGAAAGTTGAGAACACTCACGCTCGCTCGTTCCCAAGGGTTTATCGCAGAGTTGCGAGTAGGTCTTATCAGTCTCTACTGACATCAGAAACCTCCTCCTTTTTGACGGACTTCATTCCGCCGTGCCACCGCGCTCTGTGAAGGTGTACTTACTTAATTGGCAGGTCCACCGACGCGTCCGGCCCATCAGCGCATTAGCTTAAAAGTTTCCTTCGCACGTTTGACCGCTCAAGCTACACTCTTAATCGGTGTATTCGATGCTCGCAGAGTCTGCCCTCGATCTTCCTCTCGATGACGACGACTGGTTTGCTCCTGCACCGCCCATGCTTTCCAGGGCAGCTAGCGCAGGGAATAGTTGGGGTGTCACTTGCATCGGACGTGGCTTCGACTGGAACTCCAATGATGACCATCCGTCCCCCACCGGTTCCCCCCCACGCAAGCTATCTCTTCTTGATCCAAAGCACGCGTCTATAAAGCCCTCGGCCGCATCTCGACGGTCATCTCCAATACCTGTGATCACGACTTTCCCACCCAAGTCACAGAATCTTGCCCTGGAACCTGTCATGCAGCCTTCGGCACAGTTGACAGACTCGCCAATCTCCGGCTCACCTTTTCGCGCACGCCCGTACTCTCTATTCGAAACCTTGCAACCATCTGTGCCTTTTCAGTCGACACCGGAACTCGATCAAACACTGCCACCCCGTTCTCCGACGCTTCCACGCCCTCGCAGGCGGTCCTCCCAGCAGCGCGTCTCTCTAATTGCTGGGCGTGTCTCAATCGCCCCGATAGAGCCTCCTTCTCCACCCCCAGCCATGCCACAAATTCTCCGTCGATCTGGCAGTGCCGGAAACGTGTTGGCTTCTGTCGTCAGCACAAGAGCTCCAACCCCAACTTCCGATGTGCAGATGCTCCCAGATGGAAAAACGATTTCAGATTTTTTTATCGAGCGAGAAATTGGTCGAGGTGCTTATGGCTTGGTCAAAAAAGCTCGGGAGTATAGATCAGATGGTACCCTCGGGGTAAGGAACCGGTTTTTCGCACTACAGATCGACCCTCATCGTATCGTAGCCACCCCTGGTCATCAAGCAGATAATCAAGTCGCGTATCCTTGCCGATTGTTGGAAGCGGCATCATGAATACGGAACGATACCAATAGAGATCTACGTCATGTCACTTGTTTCCACAACTTTATACACGCTCCCTCCTCGTCGCCCATGGGATCCAAAACGGCATCACCACTCAATATCACCTTCCTGTACCCATGATACAGATTTCTATTGGGAAGAGGGTAAAGTAGTCAAGGGACATCCGAATATCTGCCCTTTGTTGGACTTTTTCGAAGATAACCACTATTACTACCTTGTCTTACCATCCACGTCCCCCGAGCCTTCTCCAAACCGGCTTCGCCCTCCGACGGATCTTTTTGATTTGGTAGAAGCATATCCGAGCGGCCTTCCTCCTGCCTCCATTCGCAGCTATCTAGGTCAGCTAGCCGATGCTCTCTGCTTTTTGCACGACCGTGGAATTGGTAAGTGGTGCCCGGTGCCCGTGCGGTCAGAGTCAGACAATTCTGTGCAGTTCACCGTGACGTGAAAGACGAGAACGTGGTCCTTGGCCCAGACGGCTCATGCGTTCTGATAGATTTTGGTAGTTCAGGACTGATCAAGAATTCTGGTTGGGATACGTTTAGCGGGACGTAAGTCTTTTTTTCCCACCCTTTTTCGCCCTGATGCGGATTTCTTTGACAAGCTTGGACTATGCTGGACCAGAGATCTTACGAGGCGAGCGATACTACGGAAAGGAGCAGGATGTCTGGGCGTTTGGGGTGGTGGCCTACGTTCTCCTTGTTGGGGAATGTCCATTTTTAACTGCAGCTGAAGCACAAGAAGGGTTGCAGTCCCCATTCGCAAATGCGTCCATTGCTCTAGACGAACGCTGTGGTGATGACAAAGCATACGAAGGGGAGGAGGGGGACGGAGGGGGTGCCCTCGGGGACGCAGCAGCACTCGTGAGGGCATGTTTGCATGTGGATGTTGACGCAAGACCGACCTTCGAGGGTGTTCTCCGCTGTCGTTTCCTGAGTGGTCAGGATGGCTGGGGAATGAAGAAACCATACGGCAATCGATCACAAATCAGCCCACAACCAAGCGCATTCCCTACACGTGTCACCTGATAGATACGAACGAGATTGAGATTTGGCTGCAAGACCACACGCATCTAATGAGAGTAATAGGCTTGTTGTGGTATGTATGGACCTGTCGTACTACCTCCAGCGACTCTATCCCCCGCTAATACTCATATCAAGCAGTGAAAAACTGACGACTGACAAAACTGTCCCGTTTTACTCTCGTTAACACTACATGTATCAATCAATCCGCAACTCAAACAATAGACGGTGTGTATCACTAGTATGGCACTGGCATGTGACAACATTGCATTTGGGCGGAGTTACGATGAGGAGTGGCCGGTGCCGAGCGGAGTTGACGGCATATCAGTTTTATCAGCGGCATCGAATCACATCGATCCAGAATCGATAAAAAAATTTCGGAGCGGAAGGGGTATAACTATCAGCAAACATCTGGCAACTCTTCCTTTCTTTCGTACCATCACATCCTCTCCCCATTCACTTTTTTTTTCTCTTTCTGTACACTTAAGTGAGTATCATCATATCAATCATCAGCCCCCTCTACGCCCGTACTCCTTTATACTTATCTGCATCATCGCTCTCTGATGCTACTGATTTTTGCGATCACCATCGCTAAGAATCAACGCTGACCTTTTACACGTAGAAACTCATAAAAATGGGAAAGGAAAAGACCCACGTCAATGTCGTCGGTAAGTAGAGCTTTTTGTTATCGTCAGCCCCCATTGATGGATTTATCGCAGTCATCGGTCACGTCGATTCCGGAAAATCGACCACCACTGGTCACTTGATCTACAAGTGTGGTGGTATCGACAAGCGTACGATCGAAAAATTCGAGAAGGAAGCTGCTGAGCTCGGAAAGGGCTCCTTCAAGTATGGTGAGGCTTTGATCAGTCACGATTGATGTGGCAAGATCGCTGATAAAAATTTAGCATGGGTGCTCGACAAGCTCAAGGCCGAGCGTGAGCGTGGTATCACTATCGATATCGCACTCTGGAAATTCGAGACACCCAAGTATATGGTTACTGTACGTCTTTCACTTGAAGCGAACAATAGAACTATCCTCACGAGATCGCAGGTCATTGATGCCCCCGGACACCGTGATTTCATCAAGAACATGATCACCGGTACCTCTCAGGCTGATTGTGCCATCCTCATCATTGCCGGTGGTACCGGTGAGTTTGAGGCTGGTATCTCCAAGGACGGTCAGACGCGTGAACACGCACTCCTGGCTTTCACTCTCGGTGTGCGTCAGCTCATCGTCGCCGTAAACAAGATGGACACGACCAAGGTACGCTATCCAATTACTTTGAGCGAATGCGGACTGAAATGTCCTTCACAGTGGAGCGAGGATCGCTTCAACGAAATCGTCAAGGAAACTTCCAACTTCATCAAGAAGGTTGGCTACAACCCGAAGGCTGTCGCCTTCGTGCCCATCTCTGGCTGGCATGGTGACAACATGCTGGAGGAGTCGCCAAAGTGAGCAATATCTTTATCAGTTTGATATACAGTATTCTCAATCGACATAGCATGCCTTGGTACAAGGGCTGGTCCAAGGAGGTCAAGAGTGGTGTCGTCAAGGGAAAGACACTCCTGGATGCCATTGATGCCATCGAGCCTCCTGTTCGTCCCTCTGACAAGCCCCTCCGCCTTCCTCTTCAGGATGTCTACAAGATTGGTGGTATTGGAACAGTACCTGTTGGTCGTGTTGAGACTGGTGTCATCAAGGCCGGCATGGTTGTTACTTTTGCACCTACCAATGTGACCACTGAAGTCAAGTCCGTTGAAATGCACCACGAACAACTTGTTGAGGGTGTCCCTGGTGATAACGTCGGTTTCAACGTCAAGTAAGTTGTTTTTCAGAATTATCGTCTCGTCACTCATCAATCCCTTTTTAGGAACGTCTCCGTCAAAGACATCCGCCGTGGGAACGTTGCTTCTGACTCTAAGAACGACCCCGCAAAGGAGGCTGCTTCCTTCAACGCTCAGGTCATCGTCCTCAACCACCCCGGTCAGATCGGTGCTGGTTACGCTCCTGTGCTCGACTGCCACACTGCCCACATCGCTTGCAAATTCGCTGAGCTCATTGAGAAGATTGACCGTCGGAGTGGTAAATCTCTTGAACAAGCACCCAAGTTTGTCAAATCAGGTGATGCTTGCATTGTCAAACTTGTTCCTTCCAAGCCCATGTGTGTGGAGTCGTACAACGAGTACCCACCTTTGGGTCGGTTTGCCGTCCGTGACATGAGACAGACGGTCGCTGTTGGTGTCATCAAGTCTGTTGAGAAGACGGACAAGAGTGGCGGTAAAGGTGAGATCGCTGGTATAGCTAACAAAGAGATGGATGCTGATCCCGTTCCCCAGTTACCAAATCTGCCGAGAAAGCCGCCAAGAAGAAGTAATAAATGTAGAATTACTTGTATCCTTCCTTCTTTTTGGCCCTCCCTTGCTCTCCGTTTTTCCTTGCTTCTCATGTGCATACCTGCAATGTTCTCCACTACGCGCTGTCTCTCGAACATTGATGAAGACAAGTGCATTAGGTCATGCCCATCACATTGTGCGAGAAAAAGAGGTCTGGCAGTTGTTGTACCAGATTTGCAAGCTTCTGACCGTCGATGGAGACAAGACATGAATCCAACGAGTCTATTTTTAAAAGCTTATTTGTATTGTTTTTACGCCTGTTCCTTCGTGTCGGGAGGATTTAATTTCATCCCCCGAACGCTCTCTTGACAACGCTCTAGTCAGAGACATTCAACCATGGGCCGTCAGAGCCTCAGCTTTCGGTTGCCGTAGACTAACTACATCGTCATTGTCCGGTGTCTCGTCCACGCGTTGCGCCATCGGGTTGTGCCACCTTTCAACATCCGCGACTTGGAACTTAGAGATTACCCAGCCGAGCGTGATCGACCGTCAACGTTCAACCCACCTCCAGTATACCACGATCAATCAGGAACGGCCATGTGAATGGTTTCACCGCTACCCGGAGAATTTGTGCCACTGCGCGCGGTCAGGGACAGCCGGCGTGCGACCAAATGGTACTGAGGTGGTGTGAATCCCAGGTACGAGACCCGGCAAGCTCACTGAGTTGACTTACACATCTATCTTCCAAGTTGGAAGCAGGTAACAGTCGTACGGCTCACCTATACGTTCAGTCGTTAAACTGGTACAGCGGTAGTACCTTGCTTGTATATGGCAATTGCCGTAATTGCACGATTGCGACTGGCTGGCGAACGTGTGCCCTGTTGGGACTTTAAAGCGCCGGTGGACCAGTGATGTGTGAATAAGTGCACTTTAAACCAGTGCTCGTCAATACCACCATGGTCGAGCCTAAAGCCATCATCCGCGCGTTCAAGCCAGATGATGAAAAGCTCGTCAAGTTCACGTTTGGGTTAGCTGCCATGGAGGGCCTGGCCGTGGCCAACAGGCGAGGTGAGCATATCCTTCGAGAAAAATAAAAGCTTAGACTCAACCGTGCAAGCCGCATTTCACCCACTAACTCTCAGCTTATGGGTCGGTTTGTCATGTATCATGATTCAATTACTAGATTGGTGGCCGAAAACAGAGCAAGGCTTATTAGGATGGCTATTACCTCTGCCAGCTTTCGGTTGTTGGGGCGTCCCAGTATTGTTCGCAATTGACTGGTACACACCTGCTCTTGACTGGCTAGCATGCGCACTCACCACACCTTCTCCAGGATTAATCGACCATATTTTGAAGATGTGGCATCGGACCTCATGCGTAGACCAGATTTTTCGAACCTGCAAAAATACTATGCCCGCTCAGCCTCTTCCGGACTTTTTATTCTTGAATACGGCACCAAGTTTATTGGCCTCGTTGCCATCGACGCCTCAAAAGATTCGCAATCGGAGGAGAGCCTTGTCAAACAAGGCCAAGACAAGATCAAAAACTTCTACTCCAGTGGTACCTCTTCGATCGCAACAATCCGTCACTTTTTCGTCGAGGAGCAGTTCCGTAAATCCAACGTACAGCTCGACGTCTTGGCATTCGCAGTTCGGCATGTTTTCGCGACGGCGCAGGATGTCAAGGTCATCAAGACCTCGGCTACTCCCCTTCTTGGTTACAAATACGACTCATTGCGCGAATTGGGATTCTCGGTGGAGAAACGGGCTGGCAAAATCGGCATTCTGGGTTGGAGGGTAGATGCAATGAACCTGGACAGGGCCCAATGGGAAAGGAGGGAACGGAGCAAGGAGTCATCCAATAACACTTGATGTTGTGATCAATTAGACTCAGACTTTTCCTTCTTGCAATGGCACTTCTGCCTTTAATCACCGATCCAAGTAGCTCACGCCCGCATCAGCCGTTTATCCTCCTCCAATCTTCTACTTCACAGACGTGCTTGCCTGTGCTTCGCAGCCTTATCCGACCCGCGAAACGTCCAGCTCACACCTTGCTGTTCTGTTTGCTTTACCCTCCGTCATCGCTAATCACAGACTGGCCAAACACCTCGAATGATTCTCTAGAGGTATTTGACTATACCGAGCGGGTTACTGGTTATGATGAAACTTGTGACTCTCGCCACGATATTCTGGCCGCCGTGCGTTCAGGTTAATAAATTCCTGTGGGGTAAAGACCCAACGCTCATCGCGAACAGTTTCCACTGGATCACTTCAGGTGATCATAGACTCTGTGGACACCCTTGTTACGGATTTCGCATCAGACACCATGGCATACATGTTTATCAAGTCCCTTCTCGGCCTAGTCACCTCCCGTCCACGTATGTTGCATCTGTATGGTACATCCTATCTTTTGCTCACGCCGTCCGCTGCAGAGCCGTCCGTGTTGATTCTGCACATTCTTCATTGTCCATTGTTGCCGATCCTGACGCAGACCCATCTTTCGCCGACTCTAACCCATATAATTGCCCACCCTCCGACTCTGCTTATCCACCTGGCATCATCGTATCTCACATCTCCACCACCATCTGGACCCAGTGATAAATTCTGGACCGTATTTATCCCCGTTTCCGAGCGTGCCCATGAATGTGAGGATCTTGTCTATGGGCCAGGGGGCACCGGTACTTGTTCCGGAGGAGGCGTGGATCTGCGAGAATTTGTTGTGGAGCTCGTGGTCAGAGGGTCAGCTACAGAGGGACGTAAACGAGGAATCGAGCGGACAATTGAAGCATGGAATTGTGCCGGTCCCCAGCGACTTCAGCAACTGGATAGCTTAAAGACCGTTTGGTCACGAAGCAAATCATTTGATGAGGTTTGCGACTTTGCTTTGGAGTCGACTGGCGCTCGATCAAAATTTAGAGGGCACCCGATGCAGCACAGACCGCGTCCTTCAACTTGAAACTTACTCCATCCCAGGAGAGATCGAGAGCGCAAGTCCCTTTGCCTTACGCCCACGAAGGTCAGATTTCTTGATCTCATGTGCACATTTCAAGTCATAAATATTCTGTAGGTAAACTCGTGTCTTCAATACCTCCTACGGGAAGTGCAATTTTATATGAACCAGACTCGGCTGATGACATTGACGATGATGATCCCGACGAGGATCTCGATATCTAATCTAGGTAACAAATGTACATGTTTATATACAACGATTCGTAAAAATTTCCAAGGATCCAGTCGTGTATCATCACTCTTTTCTCCTTCTTGCCTTCATTTTGATCATCAACTCTCCACTTCCTATAAATTAGTAGTTTTTTTTTTAGGGATTCATCGAATTACATGTCGGAATGTATCATAAACAAGTATAAAACTACCCTCAATTCGGGCATCGCCAGGGGTTTTCCTGCACGGTTCGCTGGCCTACTGGAAAATGGCACGAAGGGCTCGCGGTCCAATACAAGCTCTTGTGAATTAAGATTCATCGATCCGGCAGAACTCGTTTGGTCGCGGAAAGAAATATCTCTGATTGCGACGCAGGCCGAAGGGAGGCGGCTGAGTATATATGTCCTCTTTGATGTAGCGTGCGCGAAATGTGGATACTTTGGACCATACTGAGTACTTGCCTGTCAACTTGCCTTTGGTACCCCTCGCGAGTGCACGCTGGGGTGGTGTTGGAACGGGAGGTCGAAGGCGCGGGACACCATTTCTGGTATTTTCATACGAAATAATGAGGCAGCGTCGTTCCCTCAGACAGGATTGACCAGAAATGTACACCTCAACCTGACTCTTGTGAATCAGCCTGGTATGCCATAATCTAGACGTCCGATTCAATGAAATACAACCGCAGCAGTAATAGAATATATCTACCAGATGACAAAATTTTTCTGGTTCTTGGGTATATCGTATCTTGGCCCGCTGGTACGCAAATGATCCAAGGGCATGCATTGCTGCCCCGAGGAAGTGAAGGTTGCGTGACACAGGTGAAAACCACTGGAGAGCTCAAGTTAGACAAGCGTAGCTGAGGAAGCAGTGAGAGCGTGCTTGTAAACGACGGAGTAAAACAGACCAGAGTAATCTTGATGAATCATGTACCATCGCCGTCGCTCGCGAGATCGCATCCACCCCTCGAAACTTGACCACATCACCCATGAAGCAAACTTGACATAGTACCATCAGAAGTGAGTGGGACCAAAAAGCCGAGGGCAAAGAGACAAGTAACGTAAAGTAGTCAATCCAAGCCGTGATGTTGACTCCACCTTGTTCTTTAATGCGTCCCACCTTAGGATCTGATCTAGGTCGGAAGGACTCATATGATGGGACCAGGACACGCTGACTTTGCGAGCGGATGAAACAGGGAGACTCGGAGGCGATAGATTACAATCGACAAAGAGAGGGTCGTAAAGAAAACCACGTAAGCCGTAAAGAATGACATTGGCATCTGAAGCAAGAATACAATGTTGATCAAGAGAGGAACTGCCAGCATGAGCGGCAAGCCCCACGACTCTACCGCCAAAGGTTCGTACTGATTGAAGCAACGGTACACAGCCTGGAGTGCGGGAATCACCGAGCCATCAATGGGCGGTTGCTGCGTTAGAGATAGAAGATTTACCAAGGCACAGATGATGTCCAGCATCACTGCATCCACAGACAGATTCATTATTGAGTGCATGATGAGGGGGTTTTTGGAATCGCTGTTCAATTTGGTTCAAGGTTCAAAGACCCTAATTAGGCAACCAAGTAGGATCATAGCCATTGGGTATTTATCCCGTGGATTGGTTTCCCTTCGTGCAGTGAAGCTGAGGGGGAGGTGTGGGTAACACGCTTGAGCGCCATCCATTTTCAAGTACGAGTCAAAATCTGTCATACCGTCATGGAATATCTTGGCATTGGAGAACCATGTGGTAAGGACAACCTAGGCTGTGTGTGCTGTGTTGTTAACCCTCGATAGTTAGATTGTGGCCGCGGCCCTTGATAAATACATTCATTCTTACTGTGTTTGAGCAACAGATTTTACGGCTTCTGCACCCTTCTCTCCCAAATTCTAGATGTCGTCGAACAACACTCACCCGATCCTCAATCCCGTTGTATACCTCAACTACCTTGAACCCGCTGTTGCACAGGAGTACGAAATAACAAGAGATGTTTTTCTTGTCACCTTTGGGGTACAGCCCTTTGTACCTGATGTGGTTGTCGGTTGACATCGTGTCTCAGGCTCTGCTGTGGGATATCCTTTCCAGCGTACCTGACGACTGGAAACTAATTCGAGGGTCGAGATTGTCACCGGTTTTACTTGCATATTTTTCATCTAGGTATTTCATTTTCCAAGGTGCTTCATTTAGGATAACCATCTCAACCAGGACATGTGCGCTCATTGTGGTACTCATGTCCGCATTGGCGAAAAGTGAGTCGCTCAATGAATTGTCCCATGGGGCGCTGGACGCATCCTGTTTCCGCCAGCTGGTCCCGTCCAGAATTGCGGTGTCATTGAATTGGTCCTTTGCATTGTCTGGGTGTTTGCATCCGGATCATCTTCGTATCTCTTCCTCAAACGTGTTCACGCTATTTACTTCCAAGAGAACGTCGTTCGTCACGCATTCACGCTCTTTTGGATTGTCGGAGTCGGTGTCTCCATGCTAGTTCTCCCTGGTCCGCTGCACGATTACTATGAGATCGCAGACACAAAGCACTGCACGAACGTCAAGGTCAAGAGTTATGTATCCGCTGCATTCATAGTGCCTGTTCTTTTCGACGTCCTCGTGTTCTTTGCGATCAGCTATAAAATTCTCGTGTTCCATCACACCTCAAAACCGGCGGGTTGGAAGGCCTTCTGTTGTGCAAAGACGCTTCCTCATCTTTCTCGCGCCATCCTGCAGGGTGGACAGCAGTATTATATGTATGTTCTGCCTCTTCGGTCACCACTCATGTACCGAGGTTCTCCTCCCAGGATCACAACTGGCGTCAACGTTACACGCTCGATTTTAGCCATATTGCCCAATATTTCTCCTATCTTGCAGTTGTCGCCTTCGATTCCTGCCGTGGCACTTACGAGCGCAATGGCATGTCGTGTCTTTCGAAATCTCAAACTAGAAGCAATACGAGACACAGAAACCGGAAAGTTGACCACAATCCAGTTTGCCGACAAAGAATGTGCCAATGGATATCTGCGGGAGAACACGGTTCTCGCTCGTGCGGAAGCTGGTCTATCCCAGTAATTGTATTTATGTCAATTGTGCAGTGCACACCTGTATCTATGCTACTCACGGGCATGTGGATGGATTACATGTAATGTATGCGTGAACTCGCACACTACAACAAAACGAGGGAAAGAAAGTACCCACAAAACAAACGCTAAAGTAGTTGAAACCTGCAAAGATCAAACTGTCAATGTAAGGAACGATGTGTTGTACGAGGAAAGTTGAACTGGAGTCCGGCAAACGTGTTCAAGATGGATAAACGTTTTCGTGTACAAAATTGCGAGTGGAAAGTGAACAAAAGTGATCGACAACTTAGTGCCTCTTGATGGTCGAAAGGGCTGCAAGAGAAAGACGACGAAGGGTATTCCTGTTCCTACCACCATGTCTAGAACTCGATTCGGTCATGCCCGTGGTGGCAACTTCAACCGAGCCTGCTTGAACCGCAGAGGAGTATTCAGAAACTGTACGTGACCTGACATGTTCCTCTACCGCAGCACTATGAGGGACGAATGCCAATGTACAAACGTCATACGGTGGCGGAGGAGCAGTGATCAAGATCACGCTGTCGTTATCGCTATCTTGACTTGTGACAATGCTGAAACTGACGCCTCTATCCATGGTACTGCGATGTTTGTTGACGCCCTGTCGAGTAACGAGCTGTTTAACACGTCCGCCAAACATTCTGGCACGCTTCATGAAGGTCTGGGACCTCGGGACGCGAGAGGGGCGAGGAGAAAGGCGACGAGGATGCTGTGGATGAATGGGTGTGAATGGATGGATAGGTGTCTCTACCACGGGATCTTCTACCGGAGCATGAGTATCTTCCGTGAGTGGGGAGCAGGGTCTTTCGGACGGAGCTGCTATAGTCTCCCGCCATGCCTCCAAGCTGTCCATCGTCGACGGAAAAGTATCTGTACCTGTAGGCTGCAGATCTAGACGTGTGGGCGACGAAGGCTGAGGGGAGATCGTGGGCGAGTACGGAAACAGGGCAGCAGGGAACGATGTCGGCAAGTTGTGCGCCAAGAGCGAGGAAATCTGTGAGGAAGGAGACACTGCGCTCGGGCTCAGTGCAGGCGTGGATGCAGGGCTGCTGTCTGTATCAACCAAATTCATCCCGAGGAAGTTATGATGAAACATGCGATCTGTCTCCGTATGACCTCCGAGGTCGCTGAGCCAGGTAGATGAAGAAACCTCCCAGGGGTGAGGATTCCCGCACTTGGTCGGATCAGTACGGATGGGCTCATGCGCAGTGGGGGATGTGAAGAGGGGCGAAACACAGATGGCTCTCTCGCATTCCACGTCTTCTAAATGAGGGGTGGGAGGCATCAACAAGAACTGGCTCGAGGTTGGCGAGGCAAAGTCGGCGGTATTTTGTGAAGAGGATAATAAGATCGGGGCTGCCGTTGGCGGGTCCTGGTTGACGGATTCTTGCGCATCACTGAACGTGAAGCATGACGATGAGACGGGCGTCGGAAGTGAGAGCGGTGTTATTGGGAGGGTTAGATCTGTACTGAACGGGCAATATTCTGTGGGAGGGACGATGATTCGCAGCGGGGCAGGCTTCTTGTGAAGGTGAATTGCAGAACTGCCGGAGCAGGCCACGAGCAATTCTTGGGTGGAGCCGCTCTGCAGGTGGTGCATGATCTAGTGGACAGTGAATGGGAAAGGAAGGGAAAGAACGTACGGGGGAGTCAAAGTCGGGCCAAGCACCAGGGAATTGCTTCTCTGGCGTGCACGGCATGAACATTGCAATACAAACAATGAATGGAGTCGGTCCAAGGTGGGCACGAGAAACAAAGTAGAATTCACAAACCACGCGAGAGTCGCCATTTTTACCTTTATACTCGATTAGAGAAGGAGGATTTCCAGCGCAAAAGAAATGTCCCATCAAGTCTAGTATGGAAGCATCCAATATTGCAGTTATAAGCTTCTATGTGGTATCAGCATGCTACAGATTCCCTCTAACCGCTGCATCCACGCTCTGCGCAAAGTATTCAATGTTGCTGCTATTCAGTCCAGCCATCGAGATGCGACCATCCATTGTCATGTATACATGCGCCTTCTCAGCGAGCGCCTTGCACTGCGCAGTCTGAAGTCCGGTAAAGCTGCCCCATGAACAACTTTAGCTACGTCGTACAAGATCCGACGTGAAGCACACACCTAAACATGCCAATTTGGCCCTTGATGTGTCCCCATGTGCCTGGAGTCTGGAAGCCGTTTGTCAGGAATTCGTATAACCTTTCTCTCATGTTGATGATGCGATCTGCCATGCCCTTGACTTCGCCTTCCCACTCTTGGTAAAGTTGAGGGTCCGATAGAATTGTGTTGGCAATGTGAGCGCCGTGCAAGGGCGGGTTCGAGTACATGGGCCGCACAATAATCTTGAGTTGACTTTCAACGCGTTTCTTCTCTTCCTCGCTCGAGGTAGTGAGTGAGAATGCGCCAACGCGCTCGCCATAAAGGCCCATGTTCTTAGCAAATGACTGGCAAAGCGCAATATTGTGGCCCTGAGAAACGAAATGACGAACGGCAAACGCGTCTTGCGTCGTTGACCCAGAAGCAAAGCCCTGGTATGCCATGTCAAAGAATGGGAAAAGCTTCTTTTCGGCGATAAGGTCCGAAAGCCCCCTCCACTGCGCTTGGGTTGGATCAACCCCAGTGGGATTGTGTGCACAGGCATGCAACAGCACGATGGCACCTTCCGGGGCATTCTGCAAACTGCATGAGATCATGCGGCACGGCTAAAACTTGCACAAACCTTCAAGTCCTCCTTGAGTCCGTCAAAGTCAAGGCCGACCGTCTTCTTGTCAAAGTACCTGTAAGAACGAACTTCCAGGCCAGAGTCCTTGAAGAGAGGAATGTGGTTTCCCCAGGTAGGAGCGGGAAGATAGATAATTTTAGCACCAGGGTAGAACCTGGCCATGAAGGCACCACCAATCCTAAGAGCACCTGTCCCGGAGATGGACTGCGTCACTGCAATCTATCATGTACCTGGAGTTAGTGCGGCTTCCAGACAGAAGAAAGCAGGTGAAACGGACCGCATTTTGGTTCAGTGGTACGCTGTCGGCGCCGTAGGCGAGTTTGGCAGCGTTTTGAGTGAAACTGGCGAGTCCTGTGATAGGAAGATACTCCTTGTCCAACTTTGCAAGAACTATCTTGTCTTCCGCCTGCATTGATCGGTGAGCACTACCCAATTGAGAGTTCGGCAGAAGCGTATGACTACCTTCTTGACGGCGTTCAAAACATAGGGTTTACCGTTTTCATCTCTGTAAGCACCGACGCCCAAGTTGATTTTGCGTGGGTCGTTGTCGGCTTTAAAGGCCTCGGTGATGCCTAACGAAGAATGAATCAGCGGATCACGATGGAAGGTCACACTAACCAAGAATTGGATCCGGAGGGCCAGCGGGAACGACGGACCAAGTCGACAAGGGAGCGGTAGCACGGAAAACAGCGGGAGCACGACGGGCAGCTTGGATGGCCAACATTTTGTGAGGAAAGAAACGTGAGGACTTGATCGGCTCTTTGCAGTGAGGATACACCCGGAATTGCCCGACCGCGCTGTGTACACAGCCGAACGTGCACAACAACGAACGACCTCGCTCATCGTTCACGACCAACGCAAAAGGCTACAGAGATTCGTATTTATATCAATCTTGCAGCAGCAATCAATCAACAGCACATATGATGGAATTGCATCAAAAAACATGAGACCTTAACCTTAAAATAGGTTCACAGAGTCACCTTGATAAGATCCAACCCCGTGTCGTCCACACACCACCATGGCTGCAGAGGACAACAAGGGCGAAATCCCTGGCCTTAATCAACAACGGTATGTAGCCCATCATTGCTGAACGCGTCTGCTGACTGGGCGCCACAAGTAGTGCTGCCGATGACAGCTTGGAGGCGTGAGCATCAACCGCACTTTTCATGGATCTCCCCTAAAACTGCTCATAAGATCGGAAGGCGCCGACGGGCCGACAAAAAGTGCGCTGAAGAAGGCTGCAAAGGAAGCGGAAAAAGCAAAAAAGAAAGCAGAGAAGGCCGCAAAGGCGAAGGAATTGGAACAGGCTCGAGCAACCGCAGACGAGGTTCTTTCCACTCTCATCCGATCAAACATGATCTGAAATTCAACCGCAGGATTACGCGGCCAACAGATACGGAAAACTCCCTCTGCATCAGTCTCAATCGCAATCAGGCCGCAAGCGCACAGATATAGCCACCTTGAGTGCGCAGAATCATGACGAACAAGTGTTGATCAGGGCTCGTATCCAGACCTCCCGCCTCCAAGGGAACAAAATGGTTTTTCTCAATTTGCGCCAACGCACGAATTCCGTTCAGGCATTGATGCAAGTCACAGAGGGTCAAGTTAGCAAACAGATGGTCAAATGGGCTGGTTCAATACCCGTCGAGAGCATCGTTCTTATTGAGGGAATCGTGAAAAAGAGTCCTGAACCTATCAAGAGCGCGACGGTAGATGATATTGAGATTCACATCACAGAGGTGGATGAGTTCACGGTCATGATCCAAAGGCGATGCTGCTGATCTACATCCAAATAGTTATGGCTCGTGGTAGGCGTGGAGAGCAGACTACCATTTTCCCTTGAAGATGCCAGTCGGTCAGAAACAGCCCCCGAGGTCGAAGGGCAATTCAATAAAGTTTTACTCGACACGCGATTGAATAATCGTGTCTTTGATCTCCGAGTACGTGCTTCATGACTCTAACCTTTCGCGGCTCTCACAGGCATACAGACAGTAACCAATCAAGCGATTTTCAAGCTTCAGCATGCCATCGGGGATCTGTTCCGTTCATATCTGAAGAGCAACGGATTCATCGAGATACACAGCCCCAAACTCCAGGGTGCTGCGACGGAATCCGGTGCCTCTGTCTTCAAGGTCGACTATTTCAAAGGTCTGCTTTCAACACTTGTGCGTATTCGTTAGTTGACGCCGCAGCAGGCAACGCGTACCTTGCGCAATCGCCCCAGTTAGCTAAACAGATGGCCATCGCAGCTGATTTTGAACGGGTGTACGAGATTGGTCCTGTCTTTCGTGCCGAGGATTCCAACACTCACCGCCACCTCACGGAATTCATTGGTTTGGATCTTGAAATGGCGATTGAGGAGCATTATCATGAAGTTCGCGATCTGATTGATGGCATGTTAAAAGCGATATTCCGCGGTCTCAAGGAGCAATATGCGAGTGAGATTGTGACAATAGGGAAACAGTTCGAGGCAGAAGAATTCAAATGGCGGGACGGTCCGGAGGGAACTCTGGTATTCACATTCAAAGAGGCTGTTGACCTTCTCATAGAGGACGGGGTCGACCGAGAGTCTTTGGACGATATCAAGTGGGTTCACGATGATGATAAACACCTTTGCGTTTTGAACGACCATCTTGCAGCACGGAGAACGAGAAGAGACTCGGCCGGATTGTAAAAACCAAGTATGACACTGACTACTTTATCATCGACAAGTTTCCCATTGCCCTGCGCCCGTTCTACACTATGCCTGACCCAGAGGACCCCGTAAGCAATCTGATTGACCAGCCACCTTCTCCTCACACCGTGCTAGACCCTTTCCAACTCGTACGACTTCTTCATGCGAGGCGAAGAGATTTTATCTGGGGCCCAACGTATCCATGATGCCGAGTTCCTCGCACAGCAAATGCGCGCCAAAGGCGTCGACCCCGAGAGCATGAAAGGGTATCTGGACGGCTTCCGAATTGGCTGTCCCCCTCATGGAGGTGGAGGAATCGGTCTAGAGCGTGTGCTGATGTTGTTCCTGAAGTTGAACAACATCAGGCGCGCATCATTATTCCCTAGAGACCCCAAGCGACTGGAGCCCTGAGCTTGGGTTACTAGTTAGTTGAAGTACTGTCGTCTGCACCAGCAGACTACCAACTGTAGACCGCAATCGAACATGAAAGCACTGGTTGGTATGCGACTTAGATTTTACAGGATGAAGTTTGCATGCGCAAACTTGTTATGACACGTATTCCGGATTAAGTGTTTTAAAAACGCCCCAAAAGTGTCCAGAAAAGCATAGTTTAAAGTGATGACGAAATACGAATATAATCCTCTTGACAAAAGTTACAGAGCTCCGCGCTGTCATATTCTAGGTGAGTACGGAAGCCAGGGCGAAACAAAAACAAAAAAAAACAACACTACCAACCGTGAGCAGATCAGCATACATCCATGTCATCGTCTTTCCCTCCTGACTCGACGTCTCTCGGAACGCGAGCCTGACCCTTGACCGATCGCACTAGCTGGCAAAGAGCCACCCTCCAACGCAGCGGCAATAACGTCCGCGGGCAAATCGATATGGACACCTTCAGCGTAAGCATACGCGTCTAGTGGGGAATATGCTGGAGGATCTTGCCTCGAAAGAGCTGGGTGGCTAGCTTGCAAGATGTCGTCGACCGCTTCATGGGGAAGAGACGAAGACAGTGCTCGCAAATGAATATCACGCTGGTTAGGCGTGGGTGGATCCGGAGAACGAGGCGAATCAGGTGGCGGATGTACCTGAATGATGGTTTCGGAATCTGTGTGTCGCACGGCGGCCAGGAAGTGAGTGAACGAATCCTGCCGCAACCGAGGAATACTAAAGAGGGTGCTCGCACCTGCGGCACTTTCGCTCACGGGTGATTGAGAACGCGAGGACGATAACGACGATGACGAAAGGGCCTCGTCTTGCTGATCATTATCGGCTCCTAACGTAGGAGACGACGGAAGGTCGTGATTAGGAGGCGCATGGAATGGAAGATCAGTTGGTGACAAGTATCTGTGATCATTGGATGGTCCAGCACCATTCTCGTCCGGCTCCTCACTAATGGGAGTAATCGGCGGAGGAGTCGGAGATTCGTGGATGTGAGAGGATAACGGAGTTCCCCTGAGGGGAGATGATGCAGCGGGGACAGTAGATAATGAATTCTTTGGTCGTCGGTGGCGATGTGAGCGACGGGATATGGGAGGTGGAGATGTGCCATGCTGTGTGAGCGGAGCACTGCCAGGACGAATGTCACCGCCAACATCGAGTAAAATGCTACCCCGTTCACTGCCATAGGCGGGGGGCGGAGCAAGTGTTCCCACACTGGGAGCGAGACCCCATTTCTTGACGTTGGCCTCGATAAAGACGAAGCCAGCCTGACCAAGATTGACGTGCACGCTGCAGGGACCATCAGCGCCAATTGTGGGAAAGAGGTTGTATCGGCTAAGGCCGATAAAGGCATCTTCCAACTTGCGGCCATTGCGTGTGAAGAAGACAGTGCCTGTGCGTGGTCGAAAGCCGACACCGAGTACATCGCCCTCTTTGAGAGTCGGACCAAAGGTGGAGGCAGTAAATGGGTAATTATAGCATTTATCACCATTGGAGAGATACGCGACGGAGTGACGGCTGACGCCGGGCAAACGGAAGGGAGGATATGGTTTGGTAGCCAAGCCGACGGCGACAGTGGTGGTGTCGGGAAGATCGAACATCTTGACCTCCCAGTAATAAACCTCGTTTAGTTTTGGAAGAGGTAAATTTGATTGGACGCATGAAGCGGATGCGGGATCGGGAAGGAAGGTTATTTCAGTGCGAGCATGAACAAGGAGGGAATTGATGGTCTCATAGTCAGGCTCAAAGCACCAAGCGGAGACGCCTTTTTCCTGAATGGAGAGGAATTGGGACAGTGTGATATCAGTTGGTTCCGAGTTAGGAGGATACTGTAATTGATAATCTGGAGGGAAGAATAGGTGGATTGTACGTATGAGGATGGAGAGGGCGAACAAACCTTTGGCTCTCAAATAGGACCTACGGACAGGTTCTGAGACGCCCTCGAGCCAGCGAGATTCGACGCCTTCAAAGCCACCGTCGCCTTCGTATAGCTCCTCACGCGCCATGTCGATAGGGCCATCTGTGTCTCTAAGGACGATTCCGCGGCGCCTGCGGATGAATATGATACATACAAGGAAGAGAAGGAGGACGAAAAGGAAGGTAGATAGCACGATGAGAAGGGGAAGGATGAAGAGGAGAGCATCGGGGGTGGAAGGTTGGTCCTGGGAGTCGAGCTGAGCGACGGTGTCGACGTCGGGGAAGATGTGAGGGTGGTTGGAATTGTGGAAGGCAATGGCGGCGATGGCCTGCAAGGTGGGTATGGCCGTGTTGGCCATGACTGGAGAGAGAGAGAGAAAGCCGTGTAGACTGTGCAGCAGAGGACGGCGGTCACGAACCCAATCCCATTGGTCCATATTTGGTAATATAACACCCCCCCCATCACGGGGTGGTCTTGCACACCGCCGCCACTCACTCTGCCCACCGTCCCCGACGATGAACGCGACCCTCTCCCCGTCACAGTCCCCGAGAACCCCAAAGAGAAAGTCGTCCACTCGACGCGCCAGAGCCGTTTCACATCTGCCACCAGTCCAGTCCCAGGAGTCTCATGATGCCGCCCTGCACGCCATCCGCAACGTTCTCAAAGGACGCACATGCTACGATGCATTTCCCGTCAGCTTCAGGCTTATCGTGCTCGACACGAAGCTGAACGTGAAAAAGGCGTTGCAGTGCCTCCTCCTCAACGGTGCGCTTCCCCGTACCTCTCTGCCACCACCACACTCACTTCCTCTAGGAGTCGTATCTGCTCCCCTCTGGAATAGCGAAAAATCCAAGTTTGCCGGCATGCTCACCGTCCTAGACATAATCCATCTCATTCAGTACTATTACGATAATCTAAATTACGAGGCAGCAGCCGCAGACGTCGAGACCTTTCGACTGGAGTTGTTGCGAGGTGTGTCCCTCCCCGATTGCCTCCGATGGACAACCCTTGCATGTTCCCTCATCAGATATCGAGCGGAGCCTCGGTGTAGCCACTCCCCCGATGCTCAAGGAACACCCCAACAGCACTCTCTATGACGCCGCCAAGCTACTCATCCAAACACACGCTCGCCGTCTTCCTCTCCTCGATTACGACACTGAAACCGGTCATGAGCTAATCGTGTCCGTTTTGACACAATACCGTCTCCTCAAATTCATATCTATTAATGTATTCGATTTCTCTCACACTCTCCGTCTATCCTCACCCTGCTTTTCAGTGCACCAGGGAGATACAACACCTCCACCTTTCCCTCCGCAAACTTAATATCGGAACATACGTTTCGAAAAACCTTCCATCGGAGGTGTCAGCTGCATGTAATCCTTATTGGCCGATAGCCACTGCCACCCTGAATACCCCTGTTTTCGATGTCGTCCACATGTTCTCAGAACGCGCTATATCGGCTGTTCCCATCATTGATGATGATGGTGTAGTCGTCAATTTGTACGAGACTGTCGATGTGATCGTGCGTACTTGCAACAACCTCGACGTCCGCATCTCACTCTGTTCAACAGACGCTCGTTCGTCTTGGAGCATACCAAGCACTTGACCTGACCATATCCGAAGCTCTTACGCAACGGTCCCCAGATTTCCCTGGCGTCGTCATATGTACAGCTGGCGATTCCCTTGGCACACTCCTCCAGCTTATTAAAAAGTGCCGTGTCCATAGATTGGTGGTGGTCGAGGGCGAAGTAAGTCGGTCGTGCTCTGCCCGCCAGTTCCCGACTCAGTGACCCATTCCAGGAAGAAGAAAAGAAGGGTGGTAAGAAGGGGCGTTTACTTGGA
>JBBPLE010000011.1:109938-149057 GCA_038089675.1 Boletales sp. KT-2023b
GCGACGCAACCTCCGTTGAATGGGACGCTGTCTGTCACACGTCGATGAAGGTCGGTGGAAGCGAAATAATACGTAGGTGAGGACTTGATTCGCCAACTGGAGATGATTACGTCAGAGATATTGTGGTTGGGGAGAGGCTTGTTGCGAGTGTAGGATCGAAATCGAAGTGGGCGAGAGATCTGCAAAGGTACGATGAATCTAGGAATCTCAACTCGGCTTCCATAACGTCTGTCAATCTCGACGAGCAATAAGCTCTGTGGATCTCTCCCAGCTATACAAAGACGGCGTCTACGACGTGCGGTCACCCCCATGCCAGTACTGCCAGCTATCACCGCGGCCGATCTCACATACCCCTTGTCCGCCGAGGAGAATCGACCTCTAGCCTCAGGGATTAACGTCCACGATTCAATCTATCCGCGACGTACGCCTGATAGGTCCGCATTCACATTCAGGTCCCGTACCCGACGAGGTTATATTCACCACGATTGCAATTACCGGTCATCAAGGCCCCAGTTTCGGAATTACCTGGCCGTACCTCGCACTTCACTCCAAACTCTTTCACCCGACACACGCATGTGGCGTTCTCCGGTCACTAAGCACCGTTGATGTGAATAACGGGTCGAGAAATGACGACAGGATAGGTTTTAGTAAGAGAATGGTGTCCTAAAAATGCACGCTGGCTTCGCGCGATTTATTGCTCTGCCATGCGTGCACATGACTGCCATCAAGGTTTGGGCAGACGAAACGTCAGATTGGGCGCGTGGTTCGAAAGGTGCAGATAATTTTCACGAACGTACGCTACCCGCTAGCTCGACACGACCACTGACTTTCGAGGTTAGGGAAACGACGATTTTCCCGTTGCGGGCGCGTTCAGAAAGGGCTTCGCAATTTCCTGGTTCCTTCCATCTCCGATCTGCTTCTCGGCTTCGGGTTCCCCATTCATGTCTGACATGGGACGAGTGGCAGTGGATGGAGTTGTGTAACCCGGCGGCACATGGTCACATTAATCCTCGACGGAACGCGACCATGGATTTCCCCTACAACGATCCGCGATTTTTACGTAGACATCATCGACATCGTTGGCTATGTAACCCGGACGTCGTCACGGCAAGTTACTCACCCGACTTGAAGTGACGGCTTGATGTGCCATCTCGCATCTCGTATGGGCACGGAAACGACATGATTGTATTTCCGTATAGAGTATGACGCATGCTCGCAGCGAGGGATTCTGTTCTGCCAGCATGTGGAACTGACATTGGTGTGGACAGTGCTGGCCTGGCCCACCTATTCATATTTACAGGAGAGAAAGATTCAACATGTCAAGATGGACCAAAGTAGGGTCAGAGGATCCTCCGAAAGTAGTACTCAGATATTACTGGAAATGGGAACGTCCGAGTGAGATTCACAAGCCCTCACCCGGTGCGGGAAAGAGAAAATGTTGTGTGACCAGGTCTGAGGACGTGTCATGGCTAGCTGAGCTTCCGTCCGCAGAAGAAGGGCTCGCGGAAGCTGTCATTTCGTCAGGTGGGTGGGACGAGACGGGGTCAAACGGGGTCAGTATGGGATTATACCCGGTGTTCCTCGAGGCGCCGACGATGTCTACAGAATGGCGTCTGAGGGGAAGGCCAGCAGTATGTGCGGCGACGACCTGGGCTGACAAATCGAGGAACTGAAACGAGCACCATGAAGTGGAGCAAGGGAGTCGAATGGGCGAGCGTACCACTTGTTCCTCGACAAGAGTGCCATCGTGGAGGGTCTTGTTGGTGTTTTGCATGTGCACGAGGAGAGTGCGTATGCTGCGGGAGGAGAGACCGCGGTATGTAGATACGCGTTCGAGAACTAGAGGAGGGGTCTGGACGAGACGAAGCTGCTCGTGGAGGTAGAGGACGTATTGCTCGAGACATTCCAGATAATGGCGTTTTTTCTCGTGGGACGAGATGGTGTCGCTGGCAAGACGCTGTGAGGGAAGAACGGAGGGGGTAGGGGTGGCACATACGGATCTGTGGGGGTGAAGCCAATCTCTTCGGCAATGGCGCGTTGCCGCGCCTTGCGCTGGCTCTCCGTTTTGTTCACAGGGGCAGCGGAGGTGGCGGTGTCATCAGGGGAGCGCTGTCTGCTGGGGGGAGAGGGCAGATATGGGCAGGGTTCGGCGATGTCGCGGTGTGCAGACTGCTGCGTATGGGCGATGTTTGAGAGGAGCTCTGAAGGGGTGGGGAAGAGCTGCTGGGAGTGGGCGGGGTAATAGTCGAGCGGAGGGCGGTGGTAGAGGAGCGGGTGGGGGAAGGGGGTAGCGGGGATGGGCGTGGGCGTGGACGTGGGCGTGGGGGAGGGTTGATAGGACGTGTGCTGGTAGTCGAGCGGGTAGTGATAGACGGGCAACATCGCGTTGGGCGTTTTGGAGACGGTAAATGATTTTTAAGGACATCCGAGGAGCAGATTGAAAGAAAGAAAGAAATATGATTTCCATATCGGGAAATTGGCCTTGACTATCAAATATCAGCCGCGGAGTTGAAATTTGATTCCGATCCTGACGCGATCACCTTTGACCCTGCGACGTGCCGTGTGACTTTGCTCCTCGGCGATCGTGACAGTGTCAAATTTGGAAATTCGCTCCCGATGACCCGACGATCACACCCATATATATACCATCTCCTCCTCCTCCTCCTCCTCCTCCTCTCTAACGATGACGACCACCCACTCTCCCCTCGAATTCGCTCCCTCTTACTCTCCCTACACCCCCGCCGTGCACGACTCCCCCTCCCCTCTCATATCCTCCTTCCCCGACGACGGCATATCCTTTGCACCCGCCGTCCCCTCCGCTGCACACCCCGCCCGCGACACCCCACGCGCCTCCAGCAGGATCACCATCGCACACCCGTATGCCCGTCTCTACGCCAAGAAGGACGGCTCAAAGCGCAGAAAAATCTGGAACCACGTTCTCGAAAAACAGCTCTTCTCTCCACAAGAACTGTCCGCATTTCCATCCTCTTCATCAATCTTTTAATCGTTCCTCGCTCAGATCCACAATGGGTGCTCCACACAGGCGCACGATATACATCGCCTCCCTCGAAGCTCATATAGATCGCCTTCATAATCAATTGCTTGGCATCGGCCTGTATCCCATCCCGTTCGAGCGGCTCGAACCTTATCGTGGCCTCAACTCAAAGACTGCAAAGGTTTTTCGTCTCTCTCTCTCTCTCTCTTCCATCTCGCGTGCCCAACCAGATCTCCTAGAGCATGGTGGCCGGTCTGCAGCACGATGCAACCCAGCTAAAGTTGAAGCTCTTGGAGCTCGAACGCTCCGTACGCATCCCCGTGCCTCCCACTTCCGCCGCCTGACCGCCCAACAGAACACCAATCTTCGCAAGCTCCTCGGCACCCACAACCCGTCCAAATCCTCTCTCTCTCATCCATCTGCACCCTCAACCATCGCTCTCGAGGCCGACGTCCGCAGGCACTCGGTCGACGTCTCCGGCATGGGCATGGGCGTTCACGCTAGTCACAACCACCATCTCCATCGCTAGTTCCCTTTTCGCGGTCAGCTTAGCTTACACCGTGCTATAATTGTACGATAATGCCATATTCTTAGTATTCGTCCCTATCGTATACGTTTTTTTTTTGAGTACGACCAACGCTGTCGTAGCCTTTCTCAATCCCACATCCCGCCCCTATCCAACCTCACGCGTTCATCTTGCTTTGCCTTGCTCCCCTGCGGTCGTCCCACTCGCTGTCCGCTACGCTTACCGTGGTATTTCTTTTGTTGTCGTTGACGCTTCGCCAGATCATGTGCAACCCTTTCTCGAACGTCCATACTCCGCAGTCGCAGTGCCGCCGTCATTTTCGCGAGCGTATCAGGAGAAGGTGATCGTGAACGCGGCGGGGAACGGGATACCTGAGAATGTGCCGTAGACGGCCCAGACGCTGCGCTGATTTCTCCATCTGACCGTCCTGACCCTGCTCCGCCCCCGTCATTAGTGCGCCCTCCCCCGTTTTCAAATTCTACTTTTTCAACCCCGTCACCAGGGTCGCTCTTGACCGCCCGTGCATTCTCCTCGATTTCCTCCCCGTCTTCCTCTCTTTTCCTCCGTTCCCGTCCTCCCTCCTCGCCTTCATCTCCGCCCTCTTCCTCACTTTCCATCCCCCCAGCTTCTGCCTCTTCCGTATCAGCGTCGTCTTCTTCTTCAGAATCTGTATCCCCATCATTTTCTCTGTATTCTTGTCCCGTCACAGTTTCCATGTACTGCGGACGTAATCAGACGGTGCACAACCAAGTCGGTAAACCATCGGAAGCATACCTCCTCCAGAACTTTCTGATCCTTTTTCGTAAATCCACTCGCAGAAACCACGACGTCCAATCGGAATCCTCCGTCTTCCTTATCACCACTGGGCTTAATCGTGTTGAACCGGGGATACAATGCGCTCTCATATTTGAACCGTCGCCTGAAGAATCTTCGAATGCATTCTACATCTCGGTTGAAATACCTAGTTTACGTTCTCGTTTATCGTCCTGCCAGCGAAGACACGCGGCCTTACCATTCTGCGTTCTCGTGTGATGTGCTTACCATCTGCGGGAAATCAATAACGACAGGCTCCCCATTTTCCCGGCGAATGAGGATATTGAACTCGTTGTAGTCGCCGTGGATCAACCCTGCCCGTGCAAAACGAACGATGATGTCCATCAACGTTGAATATAATTTCCCGGGTGACGGAACATCTGCAATCTGCCGTCTGCACCATCATCACACTCGTGACAGCCACGCAGGAAGTTGGAACGTACAGTGGGTATGCATCGATAGCCTCCATGAGGATGCAGTGACGCGCTTGATCAATGGGTCGTGGGACCGGGAATTGGTGCTCATGGAGAATCTATCATGCCGTTAACTGGCTGGTATCGACGACGGGCACATGGTCCACCGACACTCACCTTCATGAATGCCCATTCCTTTTGCGCAGCAAGGCGGGACATGTACATCCATGATGCAGATTTGCGCTTACCCAGGTAATCTCGCTTTTCCTTGATGGCACGAAATGATATGCGACCTAGACTGGTGATTTTCCATACGGTTGTGCATGATCTACGCTAACGAGACCTTACCGATGAAGTTTCAACACCATCCCGTTGCCCTCTCCGTCGGCCACGAGGTACACATCTGTCCAGCGCTACATGAGCCGCGGGGACGACGCGAATGCCGCACTTACCAGCCTCCTTGCCAACGCCGATCTGATTTCCAACCGAATACATCGAATCCCGTTTTGAGAGAGCGCGCATCGCCAAGTAGTCGTATCCCCCATAGGTCAACCTATATCCATCGTCTGTAACGGATCAGTCATGTCCTTTTCGGGATCATTAAAAGCCAACATTTCGCATTCTGGACACGGGCGACCAGGTTACGTTTCGCAAGGGCTCCCACGATTTTGTTGACGCCTCCATTACGCAGGCCAGAGATCTGCACGATCAGGGGGGTGGGCACGACCTCATGGTTTTTGGATCCGATTTCGACCTTGAATGTGAAAGAGTGTTGTAAGCGCGTGAGACGATCGAGTGGGGTGTGTTATACCGCAGTCAATACTCTGAATTCATCCGACGTGATGTACCGCAGATCGGTTGCGTCGAGCTTCATGAGAGAGGCAGACGACAAGATGCGTGAGACTCTGTTACCGGAGTAGGTCAAGTAGATCGTCGAACATGATGTCCCCCTCCAGTGATGTCGTCCGCAGGGCAAAAAAGGTGCTTGCGTTTCGCACTCCCGTCACTATCCAGCGACCTGAGCAATAGGCGACTTTAGATGACCTTGCCGTCTCCATACCCCCGACGCGTGTCATGCGTGGCAAGACGTGAGCTGTCTCTGCTTGTTCTTGTGTCGTGCTGCACAGCGTCCTTTCAGCTTTTCGTTCGCCGCCAAAATGCCGCCCGGGCTAGGCGACGACGAGCGTGACCGAATCTGGCACATGTTCGAGGAGAACATGTATGAACTGTGCGTCTCGCTCGTGGACCGTCGCTCCAACGCCGACGTCGTCTCAGATACTCTGCCTCTTCGTTCGGCTGGAACCCACAGAGGAAGCGAAAAGAGATGTTCAACCCGCTCAGCCGGTTCGTCCTCGCGACGGACCCGGAGCGAGGTCTCGTTGCCTATTCTATATTTCGCTTCGAGCGGGAGGATCGTCAAGACGTCGTGTACTGGTAAGTCCCAGCGTTGGCTCGCTGCAGGCGGACCACTTGACGTCGTGCGAGAGCTACGAGCTCCAGGTGTGCAAGGACGCGAGACGGTTCGGTCTCGGGAGGGCGTTGATGCAAATGCTCTCTGACATTGGCACGCGATGGGACATGTCGAAGGTCATGCTCACTGTGTTCAAAGGTCAGTCCATCGGAGGTTTGTTCACTCGAAGGCATCGCTCATGGACCTGTAGCGAACCGCACCGCGATGCTATTCTACAAGTCGGCAGGGTACACTGCTTGCGCTCGCTGTCGAGACTGGACTGACGCGCGACCCATTGACAGATTTACCATGGACGAGGCCTCGCCAGACGTTTCCGAGGCGGGGGACGAGCACGACTATTCCATCTTGTCAAAACCGATTCCATGAATACTACTAGTACATGTATCGTACACACCTCACGTTGTTTACACCTGTTTACTTGATCTTCGGTTTCGCCGTCCGCGTCCGCAACCCCAACTTTGCACGCCATGTCACCGTCTCTGCGGGTAGTCACTGCAGTCCCTCGACGCGCTCTTGGTCGCCGTTATGCATCGCACGGTGCGCCCCATTACAACGAACCCACGGGCTGGCTGTTCGGCGAAAAGGTAGCTCACCTCCACTCCCATGCAATGCACTCACTCACCGCCTGTCCACGTTTCAGCCACTGCCACCAGGCCAGAAACGAGTGAAAGAAGAATGGGAAAACATCTGGTACTTTGGGATGTTTGGGTCGATGGCGTTGGCTGCAATATTGCTTTACTACAAGCCTGATACGAGGTATACACCATTGCTTTTCCTGTGCACGCAATTTGACCGTTGCCTCTAGCATACAAGCATGGGCGCTGAAAGAGGCAAAGCAGAGAATGGAGGCTCGCGGTGAAAAGTACAAGTATGAGTCGACTTCATAGAACTGGACGTTCCCTGTGTCCCCAGTACCAATCTCTGCTGGCACCGATCATAATCATAGAGGACCAGGGTTTTACCTGCCCGTTCGACACTCGCCCGTGCCGTTGAAATCGATTTTCTTTTTTGTACATGTGTAGGAACTCGCGACAGACGATTGTTCATTAATACTATATCCTTGTAGATTGCGAACAAGGTATTCAGACCTTCGGGCGTAAACCTCGTGAATACGTCGAGTCACCTAGTCTGTGTAATGCCACAACAGGCATAGAGTATGATTGTCTACTAATGGATGCTGAGAGGTGTCAAGGATGTTGCGTGACTATGGAAGATGAGAGCAGAACATTATATAAACTTCATATATCGACCTCTTAGGCATATTCCAAGATCTTGGTAATGATACCAGTACCAACTAGATGATGTAGAATCAGACCCATGCTTGGCAGCAATGAACAAATACTTACTTGTCTTGTTGCCTTCACGAAGCGTGAATCTGCAAAAGCAGGTGCAGTCAGACTCACCGAATGTCAACAACGTCTGAAGACATACCGAGAACCAACCTCTGCAGCAACATCCGTTTGGAGCGAACAAATCATTTCCACATTGTCACCGGGCATAACCTAGCGTACGAGTCAAGATAGGGTTTGCCTATTTGCAACACAACTCACCATCTTGTCGTCGGCATCCGGCGTCTCCGGTGGGAAGGTCAGTGACGTCGTGATGTCAGCAGTCCGAAGGAAAAGTTGCGGGCGGTAGTTGGACATGAATGGTGTGTAGCGCCCACCTGGTGCATGTCAGCGCATCAGCATGCAAGTAACAGCCTCTCAAACCTTCGTCCTTGGTGAGGATGTAAAGTTGGGCTTGGAATTGTTTGACTGCTTTAATTGAACCAGGGATAGCAATAATTTGACCGCGTTTGAGTTGTTCTCGTTTTACGCCACGGAGCAAAACACCCATGTTGTCTCCAGCTTCACCCTGTCGAGATCGATAATGAGCCACCGGGCCGTGTGAACGAAAGGTACTCACTCTCTCCAGTTCCTTGTGGAACATTTCTTTAGGTGTATAACTCAGCATACTGGGAAAGAGGAGCACCGGGGCGCTCACCAATGCCAGTCAATGTGGTTTTGAGTGGCGAACCGAGGCCAAGAACCTCGACTTCTGCACCTTTTGTAATCACACCACGCTCAGCCTTACAGAAATGAGTCAACAAGAGGCGGATCCTTTGTACGGAGCATTACTTACACGACCAGTAGCCACGGTACCGCGACCGGGAATGGAGAACACATCCTCGACAGGCATGAGGAATGGCTTTTCGAGGTCACCTTGAGAGGTGTTTAACATAATCATGAGAGTGATAAAAGTAAGCGAGACGTACGAGGGGGAACATCGAGCCAGCTGTCACAGGCTTGTACGAGTTCAAGAATTTTGTTTTTGCCAATCTCATCGTCTCGTCCCTCCAGAGCGGCGAGTGCGGAACCCATGACGATCGGGGTGTTCTCGCCGTCAAAGTTGTATGTTGAAAGCAGGTCGCGCATCTCCATATCGACAAGGTCGAGCATTTCTTCGTCGGGGACCATGTCGACCTTGTTGATAAAGACGACAAGCTTCTTGATGCCAACTTGGCGAGCAAGGAGGAGGTGTTCACGAGTTTGAGGCATCTGGCCGTCGGTAGCTGAGACGACGATGATGCCACCGTCCATCTGAGCAGCCCCAGTAATCATATTCTTGATGTCTGAAAAAAAATGAGCGGTGGGGGAATAGCAAGGGGATACGGAGAACGGACAGTCGGCATGACCGGGACAGTCGACGTGAGCATAATGGCGAGCAGCGGATTCGTATTCTACGTGAGCAGAGTTGATGGTGATGCCACGGGCTTTTTCCTCAGGCGCCTTGTCGATCTGGGAATAGTCTGTAAACTTGGCAGAGCCCTTGTCCGCGAGAACCTTGGTGATTGCAGCGGTGAGGGTCGTCTTTCCATGGTCGACGTGTCCTGTGGACGCGTCAAGACGCGTCGGGGCAGAGAAAGGAGATAATACCGATTGTGCCAATGTTCATATGGGGCTTTGAACGAGAAAATTTTGTGGCGACATCAGCATAGCGACGTCGCGCGGCTAATGGGGACATCAAAAGGGAGAGCATGTAGCAGAAGAAAGGACGAACAGGACGCAAAAGAGGGAACGGAGGGTGACGGAGTAGGCGACCATGGAGTGGTTTGGCAACGGGAAGAGGCTCTGAGCACTTTGGAGGGCAGCGAGGTCAACAAGAGGAGTAAAATGAAGAAACAGACAGACCTGAGGCTGGACGAGCGAGGAGAGCTCTGCGTGCTGCCAAACGGAACATGATTGACGGAGGGAAGAAAATAAGATGAAAAAATAATAAATATTAGCGGATCGGAGTGTGAATTAGCGACGTTATGGACAAGCACGATCTCTTTAAAAACGCGGTCGCGTTCTTGTCCGACCCAAACGCAGGTCTTTCTCTTCCCCCCATCTCGACCGAGCTCACCAGGACCAGACCCAGAATGCCCCCTTCCAACAACGCGTCCAGTTTCTCGAAGCAAAGGGCCTCTCCCCGCAAGAAATAGACCAAGCTCTCAGGCTCACCTCCCATCAGTCCTTTCCTGCGCCCAACCGCCCCCGGTCGGACTGGCGCGACTACTTTGTCTGTTTCCGTTCCATGCCGTCGAGCTCCTTTCTTATTCTATCCAGATCACCGCCGTGCTCTCTGGCTCTGTCGCGTACGGCACCATCGCCCTCTTCAAGAAATATCTGCTACCTCATCTCAAACCACCTACCGCCTCCGCCTACGAGCAAGACCGCGATGCCCTCGCTGCACAGTTCGATGCCGCAGAGGCTCTTCTCAAGGAAATTCTGGCGGAAACGGCGTCCGTGCGTGCGGCAGTCGACGACCAACGAGAGCGTGTCGACAAGGCATCCAAAGACGTCCAAGAAGTGGTCGTGGAGATGCGCCAGTCGGAATCAAAGACGAGGGATGAAATGCGTGAGATTCGCGACGAAATCGAGAATATCCGGGAGATGTTGCCGAAGGTATTCGCCATCCTTGGCCCTTTTACGCTTGAACCGCACTCCATTTCAGATGATCGAAAAGAACAAGGAGTCGCAGAAACAGTCGCTGGCAGAACTTCAACAAGAGCTGAAGTCACTCAAGACGCTCATGCTCAGTCGTGGCCCGAGTGCTCTCTCGAGTTCTCCCTCGACCCCATTACCGGCCCTGACCGGCAGACCGTCCATACCGTCGTGGCAGCTCGGCACTACTGCCTCGTCAGAGTCTCTGAGAGTGAACTCCCCAGTATCTACCAACGGCAAAGGCAAACAAGTAGATGTGCTTCCCGACGAGTCCTCGTAATTTAATAGTTGCTTTGTACTGCTTTGCTCGTTGAATGTGACGCGATTTGAAGAAGCGACGCTTCGCGCTTTCTCCATGTTCACCCAATTTTGTCAGGCGGTAGAAGGCCTCGCATCCGACAATCCCTCCCCCGATGCAAGGAGCCGTTCGCCCGACCCTCTCCGCCAGTCTTCAGCCCACTTGGCCGAAAATGCCCTCATGAACATCCGCAAGTCCATTGCCGCCCAACGAGCCGCGAGTCCCGTCCAACAGACTTCCAGGCCACGTTCCGCCAGCCCCGGCTCTTCCTCGCCTGCCAGGAACACGAACGATTCTGGCTTGCGCAAGACCACCCTCGAGGAGCGTCTGCGCGCATCCTTTGCCGCTTCGGAATCTCAGCCAGGCAGCGCGTCGAATCAGTCCCCTCCTCATTCTGTCCCTGTCACCCAGCATCCACTTTCGCCTACTTTTACCCCACCACCGGACTACCCGGGCACTCCACTTTCTGCTCCCGACACTCCCGTTGTCGCCTCTGTTCGAGCCGAGGAACATGAACACATCGACGATACTTCGGTTTCGGATCCAACACAACCACCAGGCTCAACACCAGCAACTGATTCTCAGCCTATTCCTGCTGACTCGACCACACATTCTATACACACAGACCCTGCTGCCGATCCTTGCGCGACCGTATCGCCAGACGCGCATCAGAACGTGCCCGAGCCCGACTTGACACAAGAAGCGGCCCCGCTGACGGATACCGAGCCTCAACAATCTGCCACGCAACAATTCGACCAAGCTTCCGACCTCTTGGCTGTAGAAGCAGAGTATTCAAGAGAAGAGAATATCAACACAGACCCCGAAGTTGCGATACCCCAGGATATAGGTGTCGAAGCACTTCAAGAACGACTCAAACTAGTGGAGCAAAGATTTGGAGGTAGGTTCGCATGCCTTTCACATTTGAACCAGCACGAACATCGGGTATGCTAGACGTATCCACTTCGTTCAAGAAGCTTCAAGTTGAAAGGCGGGAACTTGATGGTGTTATCAGTGAGTTGACCCCATTGGAGGGATCCAAGGACGTCGCAGCCTTGCGCGAGTATCTTGTCAACCTCAATTCGAAAATCGAGGCATGTCAGCTATCCTGCCAAGACGAGCCTAGTCATCATTTCTTCCTTAGCTCAGCCAAGATGAATTACAGCGACTCAATGGGAAGCTTACACGTGCGTGCGTTATCCTGTCTTTCTCGTCGTTCCTTCAAGTTTGCAATTTATAGGGCATGAGGAACGATCCGAGGAACTTCGGGAAACCCATCGACTCGAGACCACTCTCCAATCAGATCAAATTGAAAAATTGCGACAACAATTGACCGAGGCTGAGGCCCTCATTACCGCATCGCAATCTGTAGTTACCCATACACAAGAGGACAATGCCAAGCGAGATGCCGACCTCGAACGTTTGCGCGCCGACGCTACAAAGGCAAACGACCTTGCCAAAGAAGAGGAGGAAAAGAGAGTCAAGGCGATAAGTCTACTCAAGACCGTAAGGCAGAAGTTGGTCAAGGCAGAGAAGGAAAGGGACGACACATTGAGAGAGCTGAATGAGGCGAGGGGCAAGAGTTTGGAAGAGAAGGAGAAGGATCGCGCCGAGCGAGCTAATTTGGAAAGGGAAGTCAATACAGTCAATGCGGAACGCGAGAAAGTCATCGCTGTGTTGCGGGCACAGTTTGACAAGGATATTACTACAGAAAAGGAGCGCGCCGAAAGGGACATTCAAACTGTGAAAAGACAGTTCGATACCGAAATGAATGCACAGAAGGTAAAGTACCGTGCAATATGTTTAACGGCTGCTCATATCCGCCAGAACTCGCACTATAATGAAATCTCTGCCAAAAAATCGCGCATCGGCACACTTGAAGACACTGTAGCCAACCTCACTGGCGAGAATAGATCATTCTTCGAGCAATTGGAGCTACGCCAAGCTGAGCTAGAGTCCTCTCAGTGCCATGCCGAGTCGATGCAAGCACAAAACACAGAACTTCAGTTCCAACTGAAAGAATTACAAGAGCGAATCGCTCTTCTCGCCGATGAAATCTCTGAACTTCGCGGAGAGCACGAAATGCGATCCCAAGTCACCGGCGTTCCCTCAGAGGATATTTCGCAACTGGTCTCCTCCATCGAAATCAAATACGAGGCGAAGCTTTCGGAACTCAAGAGAGCATTGTCAACCATCGAGAAAGAGCGCACTGAAGCTGAAGCGACTTGGAGTCGCAAGCTCACAGAAAAAACCAAGGAGACCGAGGAACTAAAACGCATGCTTCAGTCCTCCATTCAACTGCGCGAGCAGGATGAGGATAAGTCTGGGACGTTGAAAGCCGAGATTGAGAAGCTCCAGACTGAGACTCGATCTCAGCACGGTCGCTTATATGAACTTCAAAAGCATATTGACGCCTCCAAGGACGCCGAGGTGGGTGTTCATACATATCTGATGAGCATCTTGCTAATTGACATGCTGGCGTAGTCAACTCTTCACCGACGCCTTTCGGAAGCCACCGCCCGTGTTGATGACGGCGAGAAGCTACTCGAGGAGAGTAAATCAAGAGAGACTCAGTTACGCGCCCAAAACAAAGTAAGACGTCCCATTGTCCAAGTAACTTTTTACTAACAACAATTAGACCCTCCGGGATGAACTTCGAAAGGTCCAAAACTCGGTCGCCATTCTGGAAAGACAGCGCAATCCAGGCGCTGGATATTGGTCATCTCGAGAAGCCTCAAACTCACGCACATCTATCTCTTCGATCCCCGATTCTTCCTCCTCGCCCCCTCCGACAAGGAACGAAGAAGAGATCAATTACGAGTATCTACGGAACGTCATTATTCAATTTCTAGAACACAAGGAGATGAGAGTGGGTACACCAGCCCCATCGATTCCGCACTGGAATGATAAATTTTGCTAGCCAAACCTTGTACGGGTCTTGTCAACTATTTTACGCTTCACTCCTCAAGAGACGCGACGCCTCATGTCCAAAGTATGAAGGACTGGTTCCGCGAGCAACGTAAAGAAGATGGGCGTTCCCCTTGCACTATCTTCAAGGGGACTTTTTTCGATACCTTTACTCGCGATGTTTCTTTGTTTACGTAGACGCTATTGTCCTCAAGCGTGTCTTAGAGTAACCCCTGAGCGCTGTGAGCGAGATCACAAATCAGAGCGTGCACCGCGATAGAACCGAGTTCAATATTTCAATACTCTATCGTAGCTTGGGATTAACTACTTACTACAACTTGTGCAAAGTGTTCTATTCATACGTCATGTCGCTCGCTAGCTTGACACGCAACGCGTATCAGAGTGGCATCTCTGCAGGCCAGGTGAGCGATAGTTACCAGCTAGAAGCCTGGATCCGCTCTAATATCTCAAAGTGGTTTGAACTTTGCAAACTGTGGGTGGATAGAGAAGCGTCGCTCCACGGCTCAACTGATATTGGGCCCGCAATCAGTGGTGTGCAAACATGCGCTTGTTTTCAGAGAACTGACCCATGAATCATACGTTTGAAATCTCGCAGACGCACTTATCGATCTATGCAGCATCCATGATGCCAATCCTGTTCTCCTAGGCTATCTTGGACACGCCCTGAGTAATGGGCTTGTATCAACTTCAGACTATCTCGCCACGTTCCTTCGCGCCGCAAGATCATCACAAGCTCAAAGTGGTTCAACGCTCGACGTACTTTGTCGCATGGCGTTGGATAATTACTATACCTCTGGAATGCCACCACTTGGCTCCCTTCTTCCCTCTGCAAGCTCCCAAACGACCATAATGGCCATTGTAAATGATGCTCTGGCTTTCCTCCGTCAGGCGTACACCCTTCCAGCTTCCGGTTTCCACACCCTCTCGGCAACTGCTTCCGAGCTTATCACCCTGCTTCTGCCCTGCGTTCCCAATGTTTTGCAAATGTCGACAACGCAAGCCATGATGTGTCTTGGAGACGCCAATGACTTGCTTCATTCCGTGCGACTCTCCCCAGAGGTCCGCCAGACACTGGAAACATTCGTGTTTTCCTTGAGTCTCTTGATCGGAGATGACGCCAAGGCTGCTCGTGACGCACAAATGATTCACAGCCAACTTGCGCTTGGAAAGAATGATATGCTGGGTTCCAACCTGGAAGCCGATTTTATCTCCTGTGGCCTATTGCTACAATCTCTCGTGAGCCATTCTTGCACTGCATCGTCGTTGCGCTCACATCTTGCAAGATTGCATCGCGGGCTAGCGATTACGGTGGCGGTGGCGGTTTGGAAGCTGTGGCGCTACTAACAGGTTTGCTACGCTGGACATCCTTGGCTTCAAACGTCTTTTATACCCAGATGCTCTTGGCATCTATGACTTGCGTCGCACAGAGTTCGCCGAAAGGCATTCATGATGGGTCTTTCTTCATATGGAGAGCGTTTGTCCTCGGTCGTGTGAGATGCCTTTTTACATGCATGAACGTTGCTGTATTGAGCTTAGATCCACAGCTCCCTCGTCTCTTACAAAACTTTGAGAGTGAGCTAGAGAAGCATAAAACGGTTGAGGCAGACTGGGTGTGTCATTTCCGCCTTTGTATGCCAACCTCTGCTTATCCTTTTGCAGCGAGCCGCGATGCATGCTGCGGTCTCAGCGGTACTTCAGCGCTCGGATCTGCTCGCACGGTGTGACCATGTCCAAGCACAGGCGAGAACCAGGGAAACAAGCGAAGAAGCTGCTAGGTTGGGATTCCTCTGAGATGTGATCATTTGTTCATACTCTCTTTTAGTCCAGGTTCATTCATCCGAGATTTGATACAACAACTATATGCTGTTGGACTTGTAGATCAGGCGTTCGCAGTGAGCGTGGATCCCACCCTCGCGAACGATTCTGGAACACGGCTACAGGCTGAAGCTTTCGAGCACAACTCTACGCTTGAGGTAAATTCGTCATCACCCACGTACAGCGTTGGCCGATGACATCCTGTAGAGTTACCTCGAGTCAAAGCTCGCTATGGAGTTGAGTGAAGAAGACACGCGGACGTTGTTGCATCGGATCCGTCTGGAGCCAGCGAGCCACCATGTCTTTGCTCAAGTCGTCCATAAAGTGAGTGCTTGAAGATGTGAGTCCTCGCAGACCGAGCAGTGAATATCCGTAGCGTTTCACGTCCCACTCGAAATCTGGTGATTTGGAAATTCTAAGCCATCTGACCAAGATTCTTTACGCGCATGATTACGCGCTTGATATCCTGTCTCTCCATTTGAAGATTACAGACCTCGTGTTCGAGGCGTTGGAGTTGTTCCACGAGTATGATTGTGAGACAATCGGTACGCATACATTCAATGATACTGGAAAACAGCCGTTGAATGACGCAAAGGCGATCCGCAAACCGCTGTAAGCCATCTGGGAGACATCGTGCTATTTATTCAAATGGTGTTGACCAAGTTTCAGGTCAGTATATTCGGACGTGCTTCTTAATCATCTTTGAGTTGGTGCCTCGCAGATTTCGACACCCTCACTAAGGAAGGGCGCTAAATTGCTTCGTACGGAAACCTTGCGATCTTCGCGAGTCTATCATTCGGAGGATCTCCCTCTTGATGTAAAAACGGTGTTCACCGCATGGTTCAAGGCTATATTCGATAGCAGCAGCGAAGGGATTGATGATACTATTCTGCGGTAAATCCAAGTGCGTACTGCTTGTTGCGATACTAAACCCTGGGATCTAGGTCGACGAAACCCATCATTTTACTACAGATGTCACCGACACTCTTCTCTCAGGCTTGCATTGCACGACAGGAGGGACGTATAGACAATGATGTCCTCCACAACGGCATCTCGTATTTCCTTGGGCCCCTTCTCAACTGGACGCTCGTGGGTGTCGTTCATGCGATGCTTTTCGAAGTCCAGCAGCGCGGGTGAGCTGCATCTATCTCTATTCGTTTCTTTTTCTGATCGAGGGCGAGTGAAGGCTTGCTGCCCCGGTCCAACTTGAGGTTCTACAAAGTTTGTTGTTGGCACCAACGTGTCCCCATGTAATTCTTCGCCTCTGCAGCCCGAACATTTTAAAGATTCTCGCTGGAAAGCGTACACAGCTCGTGATTTCGAGTCTTCATTATGACATTGGTGCAATCAGATCGATTGCACTCCGGACATTATCTGCCAAAAGGGAGGGTGAGGGCACCTTGACCTCCGTCGTTGAGATTTTTGATGACCAACATTGACATAGGAACATCGGAGGACCCTGCTGGCAGCGCGACATCACCGGACGCGTTCTTGGACTTTCCTAGACGGGAAGTCCGCGAGGCCTTTGCATTGGCGCGGCAACACAAGGCACCCCGTGTCGACGTGGGCCGCTGCCTCACGATCACTACACCCACGAAATTTCTCCTGCTGCTCTGGAGCGAGCTGTGCATTGCCGCAAGCCTTGGCGAAATGGAGACCTGTCGCCGGATCATGACGTTTGTGCTCGTGGTACCACGTTCTGGTGTCCCCCCGCTTCTGCCCCTCTTCATGTACAACGTTCTGCCTCAAATGATTGCTGCAGTCGATAAGCAGGGCGGCGACGCGAGTGTGAACACAGAACTGTTGGCGACGATCATCGCTGGTGCCCTCTCCAATGCGCTTCATCTTGAATGGGCGTTGCAGACCATGTGCCACGAGCATACCACGTTTCTTGGTCAAGCAAGCGCTGTGTTGGCCAGGAGACTAGCTGCAGACCTCCGCACACGTAAAGCAACTTCGAGAACGAGCAGGGCCATCCTGGAACGCCTGGCCGCATTATCTCCCTTTGCTGCAAACTTTCCGGCATTTATGACGTGACAAGTATGCAGCCTACGATACATGTAGAAATTGTACGTTATATGTGAATACTAACAAGTCGTCTCACGCTGTGGACGCTGGTGGAGCTGTCAACGCCATCGTCAGCCGAAACGAGAATGATTTTTGTCTGGAAAAAAAGGACGTACGACAACAAGAGTTCTCTGAAGGATCGCAATTTTGGTCTGGTGGGCAAAGAATGAGGCAAGAAGAATCCGTAGACATCTATAACTCGTTGACTCATCACTTCAGACTTGCAAGCTGGGCTGACGAACCTTTAAATGCTCTTCGGGTATCACATGAGGGCTAGGTGAGTGGTATTCGGGTTGGATGGTGCTGGAATGGATGCCAAGGTGGTGAAGCACTTTGCGAATCTCTACAGCGATAGGCATAAAATCATGATCACGAGATGCCATCACATGCACTGATGCGACTATTTTGGTCTCGGAGAGCTGCCAGACATGCAGCTCATGGACGGAAAGCACGCCCTTGACGTTAAGAATCGATGCCCGGACTTCCTCAAGGGAAATGGTCGGGGGGACACCCTGTAATAAAATGAAGGACGCGCTTCGAACTTGAGGTAGTGTAACATCAGGACGAATGGCGATCAAGTGAAATGAGAAAGACGCACCCAAAGGCAACGCAGATGAAAAGATGATTACAGTGATCACGAGACTGATGACTGGGTCAAAGTAAAATTTGTATTTCCATGTTGTGAGCCAAATGATGAGGCCGGTGGCGATGACACCAACGTTGCCCAGGGCATCACCCAGGACATGTAGCACCAAGGCCTGCATGTTCATCGACCCATGCATGTGACCCTGCCCATGCGCACGACCAACGTTTTCCGCGGAGACCCTAGATGAATCAGGGGAGTGCTCGGTTGGTGCACCAAGAAGAGGTGTTGCTTCGCTCGTCCGGGTAGTGTGGTCCTGAGAGAATACGTGCTGAGACGGGTGGCGTCGTAAGTGCGAAGGAGAGGACGCGATGTCTTGGGCGGTCTGCACGAGCGAAGCACGGGTAGCAACTGGGTGACCGTATAGCGACGAGTAAGATGTAGAGCGATTCCTGGAGACGACCAGGTCATCACTGTTGTTTTCAACAACGTGAATGCTGGCAGGTCGAGATGGTGGCACGCTGCCCTTGTGGTCGTGGGAATGACCATGTTCTATGGCGAATGATAAGGTCGTTGGGGAGACATAACAGGGCATTCATACCATGGAAGAGGAACAAACCGACGATGTTGGACGCTAGGCCGAAAGATCCGACTATAACTACCAACTTGGGGCTTGAAATTTCTGCAAGATTTGAGAGGGAGAGATTTAGCGCGGAAAGAAACCGAGCACACCAGGGGTGCTAAAGAAGCGCTCGAGAGCCTCCATTGTGATAGAGAAGCAAAGTGCCAGGAGGAAAACACCATTGATCAGAGCGGCGAGGATCTCGGCCCTGTGCCAGCCATAGGAGTAGCGGGGGTCATTCGAATTTTGACTAGAAAGCTACGGGGGTATGAATGAAGATGAAACGGGGCAAACGTGTAGCAGACCTTGATAGCATAAAGGGCTACGATCAGGCTCATGACGTCGCTGGAGCAGTATTGAGAGGAGGCGGGAATATGGGAATGACACTTACTTGAGCATATGGAAACTATCGGCGACCAATGCAAGTGAGCCGACGGCATAACCTGTGGAGATGAGAGAGGGGAGGCAAAGGGGAGGCTGCCACATACCGACGATGAGTTCTATGAAGAAAAAGAGAACGTCTATGGTGAGCAAGAGCGATATTCGAGTAGAGCGTGACAAGGTCATGGTGGAGGCAAGGACAGAGATTGGTTGAAACGCTGAGTCAGCAGGACTCATACCTCTCTCTCTCTCTCTCTCTCTCTCTCTCTCTCTCATTGCGCTCTAAGGAAAGAGAAAAAGAAAAAGAAAAATGGCGGCCCCATCGATGGCGGAAGCCCTGGCTGCAACGTTGCCAACACCAGCCTCCGCGCCAGCGCCTGCTGCACCAACATATGAGGCGATACCAGCTTCGATGTCTACCGCGATCGACATCGAGGCAGAGATACCGCTGACATGCGTACAATTGGATGCACTGGTATGTATCGTTCATATCCGCCTCTGTCATTTGATCAGGGTGGCATGGTGGTGTTTGAATGTTCTGCTGATGGCGGCCCTTGTGCTGGGCGGTGTGGTAGGTTGTTACGAAAATCGTACAGCATGGTCGCGAGGCGCCATCTGGATCCGTGCACGGGCTATTGCTCGGACTCGACCTGGATGGGAACCTTGAGGTGTCCAACAGTTTCCCATTACCGAGTCAGACAAACGAGGAAGAAGACAAGACATCGAAATCGATTGGTGGGTACATTACTCGTATGATGCGACGGATGAAAGGTGGAAGATATGTCAGCACGATATCAGGCATCGATGTTACGATCACTCAAGGAAGTGCAAGGGGACGACAACGTAGTCGGGTTTTACCAAGCGACGGGACTGGGTGCCTTTTTTAATCAAACACTCGTTGATACACAGGCGATACATCAGGAAAGACTGAGGCACGGTGGAATGGTGATTGTGCACGGTGACATGATTTCTCCGGTAGGGGATATGGCGGAGATTGATTGGGTGAACAGATGTATCGCAAACTGGACGGGGGAATGCGTCGTTCCGGGCGTTCAGATTGACGGGTTCGTTCATGGAGGTGTACAAGAGGGGAAATTTCAGTTTGACAAGGTGGGAGTGTCTGCGATTGCGGAATTTGATGGGGTGTTTACGGATTGCAGCCTGACGACACATCGGCTGACGTTTTCGAGCATCCTGGAGGAGATTCCGGTGAGAATCCGGACAAATCCGCTGACGAGCGCGTTCTTGAAAAGGATAGGCGTGCCGAGGGAGGGGGGAGTGACACTTGGCGAGAGTGAAACATGGGAAATCGGACGGTCGTATTTGGCGATGGATCTCGGGCAGGCGGGACTTTCGCGGAGCCTGGAGCAGGTATCGGAGGGAATTGACAGCTACCGGACGGAAGACGGGAACGTGGCGTATCTGACGAGGCAGATCGCGAGAGAGAAGTTGCGGGCGGAGACGTACGTCGCGAAACGGAAGGAGGAGAACGCACAACGGGTAGCAGAGGGGCTGAGTCCGTTGCCAGAGGAGGACGTGAGTCGTCTGTTCAAGATACCCGCCGAGCCGAGTCGGCTGGAGAGCATGCTTTTGCTCGGACAGCTGGACGGACATGCGGCTAGCCTGGAAACGCTGGCCGGCGTGTCACTCGTTAAAATGTTTGGCGCTACGGCTGGTCACTAGTTTCCAAAAATAGAAATTGACATAATATAAAGACCACGATTATTTTGATTTCGGGTTTCTTTGACTCTTGTCTTGTGAAGTATATAAAAACCCTCCTTTCTTTTTCTTTTTTTTTTTTTTTCTTTCTTTCTTGTTTTCTCGTCATCATGGCTCCGTTCCTTTCCCTCTTCGCTCTCCTTGCCTTTGCGCTCGCTACCTCCGTCCTCGCCTCCCCCCACATCCCCCGCCATGTGCACAACCTTGCCCACCGCGCCCCTGTCCCCATAGACGTCCCCCGACGCGCCCTCAACAAGCGTTGCGTGCCCCGTCCGAGCAACTCCACCTCGGCCTACCCCACCTCCACTCCCCCCCCGGCCAACGTTGCTCCCTCTCCCTCGATCCACCCCACATCGGCACCCACTCTCACTCCCTCTTCCTCTGCCTCCACTACCACTCCTTATGTACCTCAGACCCCCAGCCAGGATCCCTCGCCCTCTACTACCCCTACCCCCACTACCACGTCTACCCCTCCTCCCGAGCCCACCACCACGTCTACCCCCCCTCCTGAACCCACCACCACGTCCACCCCTACTTCTTCGTCTCCTCCCGCTCAAACCTCCTCGTCCTCGAGCAACAGTGGTGAACCGAGCTACATGACGGGCACCCAGTCGGGCGATGGTAACGTTCCTTCCATCTTTCTACTCTTGCCGTTCTCATCCGTCTGTGCAGGCACCTTCTTCGAAGTCGGTCTTGGTGCATGTGGTTGGACCAGTAGCGACTCTCAGGCGGTCGTCGCCGTCTCCCAAGACCTCTTTGACTCCTACCCGTCGGTCTTTTGCTTTCCTGTTCTTGCCTTTTTTTCCTCATTCATCCTGTAGTCAATACAATGGCATCAATCCCAATAACAACCCTGTCTGCGGCAGGAAAATCATAGCATCCTGTAACGTCTCATTTTTCCTTGTTTGTCTCTCTCCACTTATCACTTTTCTCCAGACCAAGGCAAATCGACCACCGTTACAGTCGTAGACAGATGCACCGGTTGCTCATTGACCAGTCTCGACTTCTCTCCCTCGGCATTCAGCTCGCTCGCTTCTCAATCTCTCGGTCGCATTCAAATTACCTGGGTATGGGCATGAACCTGGCTGCCGTTTCTTCATTTATTTTTTATTCATACGTTTAACACTTGTATCCCGCTTTGGTCTTTCCGGCGCCGGCCGTTGCACTCTGTGAGAGCCCGGGGATGTCTCGCATACCACTATACCCACACACATGCTGCGTGCTACGGCATGGATGCCGTCGTTGATGGGTTGTGTAGTTCCTGTTGTACCGCCTTGCTTTGGTCAAGTGCTATAGATGCTTGTCTTTGTTCCTTTTCGTAATGGAATGGAATTCTTTTATAACCTAATCTGGCGCGTGTCCGATTGCAACGTCGTGGTGGGTCCTCATTTCCGCTCGCTAGGATCGCCGAATGTGCTTACAACAATGGTCACCGTCGACTGCGGAAATTCCACATTTCTACCCTTGTTTCATTTTCATCTCCGCCACGCTACCGCAGCAAATGGTAAAAATAGTCACTCCCATGGACATCGTCTTCGTGCATCCGCTCACCAACAAGTATGTACGACTGCTTCATCGAAGCACACCAATTCGAGCAACGTGTCCGCCAAATGTCTCCACTCCTTTTCTTCACAAGGCAAGCGACAACGCACACTCGTGCCGCGTAGCACGCCGGCCTCGCACCCACATTTCAATTCCGGGGTCACGCCGACCGCATCGCCCCCGTCACCCCTTCCCAATATAGTTCCTCCCTGGTACCCTTGACAGCCTCGAAGATCGCGTCTCCCAGCCCGTCATCCACCCTTCGATCGCTTGTATGATCCGTGACCAGCAACGCGCACAGGTCTAACGCAACGCGCCGCACATGTGACCCAGCACATGGCATCTTGGCGAACGGTCCAAGAATTTGCCCCCGTGCAGGGTGCGTCATCACGAAAAACGGGGTGAGCCGCGACCTCAGCGAAGAGATCTGCTGCAGGTCAGGGACATCAGTCCACAATACCCTTCGGCACAACAACAGAGACAAACCTCGTGCTGCATGACGCACGATCCACGTTGGTGCAGACGTAAGAGCACCCAAAAAATCACCTAAAACGCATCGGCTCAGGACATGACTCGGAAAGGACGCGTTTACCTGTGTGGTTGCAACGTCGTTCGTCCCTATTTCCCACAAGGCTTTCGGCAGATGCGTGACCCACTCTTCAAACCTGTGTCCTTCGCTTGCATCATGAGGGTTAAAGTGACCAGTATAGCCGACTTCCGTCTCGAGCTGTATACGGAATTAATGACGGATCTGTTTCGACACGGACGCGCTCACGAGCAACAGTCGACCGACAAACTCGACTGTCAGTCGCTTTACTCCGGAACCAGATGTGGTTCTCATTGCGTGATCAAGGGTGGCTGCCAACACCGATGAACGCCCCTCTTCGCTTGTCTGGTTTAGCAACGCCCAGACGGTCGGAAGAAGTGCGGTGTACACTGCAGCCGAAATGGGTTTTGGCAGCTGCGCATCTGATCCGCCATCTCCTCGAAGAAGCCGTATGACGTAGGATGTAACACGATCAGCCTGCATATCAAACGAGAAACGATATTTGGCGGACGGGAATATCGTGGAACCTGACGCTCCAAAACGGTTTCCCCGACGCACATCCTTTGTTCCCGATTGGCGTGAGACAAGAACGAGCAGCGACGCCAGTTCACAGTAGATCACGTTGAGATCCTGCATGACTTGTTCCACCTGCATGCCCGATGAGTCCCCCTTCTGGGGGAGTGCTCCACAAACGCTTACCTTTGCTTCTCGATGCGCAGGGGTGAACGGAAAATACATCGCAAGGTAATCGAGTAGCGTTTTGAGCTCTTCGCAAGCTGCCGAAAAATCCGATTCCTGATTCTTAGATTAAAAAATGTGCTGGCTGTGGCACGCAGAGCAACGCACTAGACTGGCACTCTGGAGAACGGCACTATACAGAGTTCGCGCGATCTTGGATGCCGCCATGAGCATTTGCATTTCCGTTTCGGTCGGGTTTGTACTGGGCGAGAAGACGACGGGGGCGCTATCGAGAAACGTGGCGGTCAAAGTCGGGTGAAGCGTTCGAGACAACCTCTGCAAGATTCACGTTTGACCAACGGATCGTTCACAAGAAGATCGCCCTACCATGATCAAGGGAATGTCGCTCGACGAACGCGAAACGTCGTCCATTTCGGATGAAAGATCCGACAGATGTCCAAGATTCCAGGCCGAGTCCGGTTTCCCTGACAGAAACCGCGGATCACAAGCAAAGTCTTCGTCAGAAGACTCGAACTCGGGTTCCATTTTCCAAGTGATATGTCTTCCATTCGCTTCACGGTACAAGAACTGGAACACGTTTGCATGTTCCTCATACAGACGATCGTTCGCAAACGAAGGTCGTAAAAACCAAGTTGGTACTGATGCTGTCGTTTGGGCAACCTCTCTGTGTGATCCGCTCGGTGCCACAGGGTCTATTGCATGACTCAGGAAAGAAGAAAGGGATCGTAAGACTGCCAGTTTCGACTAACAAGGCCTGAGATTTGGAAATATGGAACAGGAAAGCGCAAGCACCTGGGGTGAAAGTACCACCGACGTGGTCAAAGTCGCCTGTACCGTTCCTGGATGGAGCAAAAGGCAATAAGCATGAGGACATTGTCCGCTCGCGATGGCAAACCTTGATCTCCGCTCTTATACTTTGTTCCAGCACAGAGGATTCCAAGATAGCCTTCTAATGCGCGTTTTCCGTGACCAGACTTATTCCATCCACATACGATGCTCTCTGGTACTGCATCCAGTAGGAGGTCCAAAAAGCGTATTGCGTCTATTCGGATTTCGGGAAATATGTGCGTTTGAGCAGAAGTCGTAAATAGTAATAGTAACGGTACGTGCGGGACAAGATCTTTCTGTGGAAGAACGTCAAGATTGTGCACCGGCAACACTACAAATGCGCGCCTTTTCAATACGGGAAAACAGCCAATCAAAAAACGAGAGCAAAGTTTTACGAACACTGGGATCCTGTCGGTAGCTGCAGCTCACAGGACAGGTTGGATGAGGTCAACAACATACCTCGTCACCGATGAGGCGGACACACGCGTTCAGCAGGGGAGTGGTTGAACGCTCTAATAACCCGGGATGGTCCTGGAACAATTCTCGTGCGCCGAATATGGCATCTTTGCGGGTTCCGGGACTGTAGTGTTTAAGAAGGGAAAGTATGTCGTTGAATGTCTGCCGTCGCTTGTTAGTGGGCACGGCGTCAGTTTTCTCGACAGCGATGCTCTGAGTTGGAAGGGCAATGCCTTGGGGCGTTCAAGAAGAGGAGGCAACAAAAGGATGTGTTTACCCACTCCGAGCTTTGAAGGACGTGTCTATGACGTTCGAGGGTAGCTTCTTGCCCTTGCCGAGCTTCAGCTTCGCTTTCTACCAATATCAAGACTTAGAGGAGGAGGCGAGACCATGCTAGACGTTCGTACCGAAAAGTCTGCGACCTTTTCCTTCTTTTTTCTCGAGCTCTTTGGCATCAAGACAGGCGTATATTGAGAACACTACAAGATCGTAGCGGTGCAACCCAAGTTTGATACACCGACTCTGTGTCAGTCGCTTTGCATTCTCACAAGATCAGACAAATTCATGAAAGCTCGGTATCTCGACTTGGTATGTACTTTCAAGTTGGTGCTGCGCGACACTTCTGGGCGCTTCCACTGTCAGCCCACGACCGTGCTATCATGTTCTTTCCAACCCGCCTGACGTTGCCTCCTTCATGACGCAAAGGCCGACTTACATGCGTGCTTGCACAACAGATGATCCGGCCTGCCTTGTACCCCGCGGAACACAAGATGCCCATTTGGATTACAAGGACATTCCGATTCGTTATCGCGTCATCATCTTTCTTTCGCAGCAATGGTGCGGACGGATTTCCATTGGCTACGTCGTTCATGATCAACTCAAGACCCATCCTATCAACACCCGCACCTCCAGCACCTTCCAAAGTAATGGCGCAACAGCCACGACCGGGGGCGGGGCTCATCCCGTAACCGGTATATTCTCAACACGAATGTGGCACTGACGGTAGCTGCTCACAATGAGTACTCCACGTACCACTGGTCGACACTCGTCCGAATTGCCTAGCCATCAGAGGCGCCTATCAAAATGGAGAACGTGCGCTGAAGGACCTGCGTTTGTTGTGGGAATCGGGCGATATCAGGGAGTCAATGAAGTTCCGCCCCACTTTGCTTGTCTGATTCAGCGACGTTCGGATGGTCGGAAGAAGTGTGGTGTATACTGCGGCCAAGATGGGTTTCGGCAGCTGGGCATCTGGTCCGCCATCTCCTCAAGAAGCCATATGACGTAGGATATAACACGATCAGCCTGCATATCAAACGAGAAGCGGTTTTTGACGGACAGAAATGTCGTGGAACGTGATGCTCCAAAACGGTTTCCCCGATTGGCGTGGGACAAGAACGAGCAGCGACGCCAGTTCGCAATAGATCACGCTGAGATCATGCACGGCTTGCTCCACCTGCATGCTCGATAAGTCCCATTCTGGGGGAGTGCTCCACCAGCGCTCATCTCTGCTTCTCGATGCGCAGGGGTAAATGGAGAATACCTCGCAAAGCAATCAAGTAACGTCTTGCGCTCCTCGCAAGCTGCAAAAAGATCCGATTCCTGATTCTCAGATATATAAAAAACGCTGGCTTCAGCACTCAGGGCAACGCACTAGACTGGCACTCTGGAGAACGGCGCTATACAGAGTTCGCGCGATCTTGGATGCCGCCACGAGTATCTGAACTTCCATTTCGATCGGGTTTGTACTGGGCGAGAAGACGACGGGGGTGCTATCGAGAAACGTGGCAGTCAAAGTCGGGGGAAGCTTTAGAGACAATCTGCCAGATCCACGTCTGGCAGAAAGATCATCCACGAGAAGACTGCCCTACCATGACCAAGGGACTGTCACTCGACGGACGGGAAACGTTGTCCGTTTCGAGTTCTGCAGACGGGGCCGCGGATCATGGGCGAAGTCTTTGTCTAAAACTGAAACCCGGCTTCCGGTTTGCGTAAACGAGGGTCGCAGAAACCAAGTTGGTACTGGTACCGTGGTGTGCGCGACCTCTCTGTGTAACCCGCCGGATGCGACAGACTCGAAAAAGAAAAATGAAAGGGATTGCAAGACAACCAGTTTCGACTAACAAGGATTGAGATCAAGGACCTGGGGTGAAAGCCGCCTTGTCATTCCTACACTTTGTTCCACCGCTAAGGATTAAGACTCATTTTCCGACACTGCATCCAGTAAAAGGTTCAAAACGCGTATCGAGTCTGAGCAGAAACTGTAGTGAAAAGCAATAGAAACGGTACGTCGAAATTATGCACTGGGAATGGCAAACATGCTCACCTTTTAAACAACCCAAAGTCTTACGAACAGTGGCGTGCTGATGAGTTAGATGAGGCTGACACACGTCTTGAGATAATTCTTGTGCGCTGAGTATGGCGTCTTTGTGGGTTCCGGGATCATAGTGTTTGAGAAGGAAAGGTATGCTGTCATGGCCATTGGTAGCTTTTGCCCTTGCCCTACCTTCAGCTCTGCTTTCAACCAAGACTCTTTCGATTCGATATCAATCAAAGTGAGACAGACGTCTGTTTCCAATTGTGGCAATGACCAGGTGTGCCGGAATGCATCTCAACATAGTATAGACGGGTAACATAGAGCAAAAACGCCATCATAAATTGCGGTCACCAAAGGAATGATCTCATAAAGTCTACCTTGAGATCCAAGCAGAGCATGTCCTCCTCGTCCACAGTAAGTCCTCTGACATTGATAGTGAACTTGGCTGAAATGATGTTTGAGCAGAGAAAAGCCATGTACTCGCAAAACAAACCTCTGGGAATCTCATTCGGTAATGCAACTGTGTGTGAGACAGTGTAGTCACCCGGTTCAACAGGACATTCAATGCTTGCGTTGGCGGAACGACTAGGAACATTCAACATGATTGTCGTTTGCATGGACAGAGACTTACGCCTCCTCGCAGACATCAAATTTTTTCTGCAACAATTTGATAAGACCAAGCTTGACAGTTACATCAGCGATTGCGCCATCCTGAAGATGTATCAGTGAGAGTTGAGGGCGATAAGGAAAAGTGAACCTCGATTCGTTTAGTAGCCGTGCCAGCCACAGTGACGGTGAGGTCCTTACCGGGCTGGGGTGGATCTGGAGACACGGCAATCGACTTTATCTGGATAGCGTCGTCAGGAAGGCCTGTATGCCCGTCAGAGGTTATTCAGCCGAGGAAGGTGTGCTCCAACCGCAATCTGTGTATGCCCACGATACAAACGCAGCAGACGTGTCGTCGAGGATGTGTTGTTCTGCGAGGACAACGCCTGCAAAGGCGGCAAGCAAGGACAGCGAGAAAAGGCGGACCATGATGGAGGTAGAGAAGAGAAGAGAGAGAGAGCGAACCAAATACGACTTTGGTAGCGTGGGAGAGCAGTTGCCATAAATAATACTGCGGATTCGTTCCGACTTGGACTCTGACACCAACCACGATGAGACCGAGAGAGTATTGTTGTTGTGCGATTCCCCTCATGAATGCTGGCATTTATACTGCCCTCGTTGAGCAGTTCATCGTCGCCATCGTCGTCGGCACGCTCTCCATCGCTACCCCGTCGAGTATGTATATCCCTTTCCCCATTGTGCTCCGCAGTCTTACCAGGACTCGCTTTCCTAGTCGTCGGTGCCGCCACTCCGTCTTTTGCTCCTTTGCTCCTTGCCATCTTCTGCTATGTAGCAGCAGCGGTCCAGATTTTTGGCTTTTTGGGCGTCGCGCAGGTTTGTGCACCTCATGTCCATCCAGTCCCCGTCCCTTATAACCACAGGAAAAACCAATCCTGTTTCGCAGATATACCACCCTCAACACGGGTGCATTTATCGCCGTATTTTCCATCGCTGCCGTTTGGCTCATCATCTCTGCGTCGCGTCACTCCACCGCCCAATCAAACTGCGAAGCCACCTACTATCCATCCAGTGGTTCTAACAGCACCTCGTCAGAGGGTCAGACCCTCTGTAATATATTCTCTTGGGTCGACGTCGGTCTCATGGCTGGCGCTTGGGTCTTTTTTGCCCTCGTCCAAGTGAGTGACTAACACGTCGCGATTGCGATCGCTTGTTCTCAACCCCCTTTAGAGTTATCTCCTCTTCGTCGTCTCTTCATATGGCACCTCTCAGCGAGATGATCACAAAAAGTATGAAGCATTGAACGATTCGACCAGACCACTCGCGGACGACATCCCGATGGCCGATCGTGGTGATCCCTGGGATTCTAGAGCATCCTACGAACTTGATGATGCTCACAGGCATACAAGGCAAGATAGCACAGCGTCTACTGTCGTCGGTGCTCCACCACAACAGGAAGGACATGAAGGGTACTACTTGCCACGGGGAACCGAAACCCATTACACTAATGACCGGCTTATTAGCCGGCCTCATTCTGGTAGTTATTGACACCACAATATGGGTTCGCGAGTCGCTGGATTCCGACACGTTTACTTACCATGCCACGGATTCTCTGGAGCCTTTTGTATTGTGATTTTCCTCTACTCAGCTGATAAGGGCTGCACGGACGAGTTGATACAATTCTACCCCCTTTATATTCTTCACGTCGCGACATTCGACAAGCCTTAATTCAGGTATCCTCATCGTCCTCCCACGGCCCTATCATTAGTGTCAGACGTTGAGCATGCGCAATGCGCTTCCATCTTTCCTCCCTCCCGTCTTCCGTCATTATGCGACTGTGAAAGGAAACATAGATGGCACTTAATGGTGATTTGGGAATCAGCATTCGCTCTTCCAAACTGTCGCAGATGACACGCTCTTCCCTGAAGAGTGGAACGGCATACCAGGCATGGATAACTTGGAGCTTGAGGGTCTGAAGACACGGTCCCAACGAAAAAATAAAATTTTCCCTAAGCTCGTTGACCGTCACAAGCGAAAGCGCAAAGTATTCGAGCATGGGGAGGCTGCGCAAGCAAGAGGCAATGACAGCTGTAGACAAGTGGGTACTACCAAGGAGAACCAGCTTGCGAAGACAGCGCCCAGGGCCGCTGACGAGGGACTCGAGGTGAGCGTTTCTGATTTCAAACCCCAGACGATGGCCCTGAGCGTGTGTGAATGAATGGAGCTGAGAGTCGGCGAAAACACAGTCGAATTTGATCCTGTCAAAGGTATTGCTCGTGACGCTGTGAATAATAAGGCGACGAAGGGCCGGAAAGGACGCATTGGCATCGATGTGGCAGCCTCCGGACAATCGCAAAGTGTGGACAGAATCACCAGGGAGACAATCGAATGCGGCAATGCGGGTGGAGGGATCGAGGTAGAGCTCGTACGAGGTAAGGCGGGGGAGTGTCGCACTGTCCTTGTGGACACTGGCAGGGAACACCGCACCTTCAAAGTCACGACAATGGCGCAGTTGCTGGACTAGAGAGAACGATTAGGGGTTGGGTGTCGGACGAAGGAGTGCATACCGTTCATGGTAAAGGGGTGATAGTGGCGAACATCGAAGACGCGGAGTGTCTCTAGACGAGAGAGCTTTGCAAGGGTGCGATAGAGCTGGGTAGCCGGAATGGCCTGGGAAGAAAGACCGAATGAGGTGGTGGAGGCGGGGAGCCAGAGGAGCACAAACAACATCCGCCCACCTGACCGATAGGGCTGTTTCTGGAGAGGACGAGATATATTGGTAGAACCGTTCGACCTGAAACTCGTTTCGCAAAGAGACATATCTGTGGAAAGAGTCGCGAGCCTCGCGGTAGATGCGTCTGGAGACGTGGAGGAGACGAAAGTGAGAGTTGGAGGGTTGTCTGGAGTGGAGCACGGACCGGGCGTCGGCGAGGACGAGGTCGTAGAGGATGGTGCGGATATCGTACGGGAGAATGAAGAAGGATCCCATGGGGGGCCTCGCCTGATCAGCGTGGACCCGCGTTAGGAGCGCAACAACAATTGCAGACCGTCGTCAACGTGGCCTGTCTGAAACTCGTCCTGCTCCCTCACGCAAGGCTAACAAAATCAGCTGCGTACGGGGCAGGCCAGTCCGTTTTCTCATCCCAATCACACCCTCACACATACCCATGCCCGTCCCAACCCAAATCTCGTACGAAGTCTGCCTCGAATTCACCAACGACACCCTCGACTGCACAACCATACAGCTCCTGCGCGACTACGGAAGGTCTACCAGTGCGATCCTGTTGCTTCATCCCGGCGAAAGCGTCACCCTCATCCTTGACGCTGGCTCCGTCTACAAATATGCCCTCAAATCGCGCACAAAAGTCGCCAACGTGAGGTACGCCTCATCCGCCCTCCCGCCGTTCGTTTCATGTACCATGCCCCGTGCAGCGCCCGCAGCTGGCGCGACGTCCGTTGCGACATCTCACAGCTCTTTTCGACCGGCCCATCCGCCCGCACTTCGCCGCGCGCTTCCCCGCCCCCTCAATGCAATGGTGTCACGGTCGACCGCGTTTGGCGCGATTATCGGTTCAACGTCTGGAACGACTCGGTACGCTCACTCGAGCACACAGCACCCGCGTAATCCCTTACCATGTTTCCCCAGTGAACTCCTCCCCAAAGCTATACCCTCGTCAGATGCACGTCATCGTATTATACCACGTCTACGACAGAACGCAGGACATTCTGCTGGCAGATAATCTCGCACTCAACGTAATGTGTAATCTATAAACTTATTTCTTATCCACGCCCGTCTCTGCATGGTCTCAAACCGAGCATGCGGGCGTGAAAGACCCCACTCTTGGTCACGTAACATCGCCCTCACTCCTTGGTAGCATTGCCTTGAACTCTACAGCGGTCTGTTGTATCCCTCTTGTATCTCTTATTGTGCTCGTTGTCACTACGGACTCGTTTACTTTTTCTGACGAGAACAAATGTCCAAAATAATAGTCAACGATCACGCCTAAATATAAAATGCCGTGGAGCTGCCACATCAGAAAAGCCGCAGACTCTGCCCAGTATACGGTACAGCTTCGGACGATCCGAGACGTGGCCGACTCCTGGGAAGCCAACCTGTTCGTTTAAGCCCACCCTTGACAAGTTGCCCAGCAGGTCGGACTTCCCCTGGAGCCGCGGACCCTGCGTGCAGTGATGTCTTGGGAAATGCCGCGCTGTAAGGTCCCTTGGCATTTTCTGCCCTGGAGCTCTCGGCAGTCTGTGCCCTGTGCTGCAGTATCGGTCTGGCAAGGAGCGACTCCTACAAAATTGAATATCGCAACATTCTTGTCACATTCAGACGACTCACGATATGCGCAGTCGCTTTCTGGCCAATTTGAGCGAGCGCGTCGCGGCCCCGGTACCTCAACACCTTCTGGAGGTTCTTTCGCGTCACAGGGCGCAACTGCCCTTTATCGGATGCCTGTAGCCGGAGTTCTTTAGAGACGGAGGCACGAGCATCGGCGACACCACTGTTGAGAACACCCCTTGGCGTGTTCGACTGCAACTGGTCGGCAAGTAACTCTCGGCCGACCGCCCGAGCCGTCATCTCGAGTTTAAAGTCCCTGGGATTGTCCACGAGTTCTAAGAGGGCCATAGGCGCATTGTCGCCCTTTCGGTTATCAATCTGGACGACACGCGTATAACCACCTGGGCGGTCCCTGTATCTGTGCGAAAACGTGGAGAAAAGTTTTGGGAGGAGCTCAGACTTGAGGAGGAAGCCTTGGGCGCGTCGATAGGCGGTTTCGTTGCTTCGTTTACCGAGGGTGATGATCTGGCCTGGGAGTTAGACGGTCGGATAGCGTGACGTAGATTGCATGCCTTCTCTGCCAGTCTCGCGGTATCCTTGGCCTTGGGCAGCGTGGTCCGAATTTGTTCGTGCTCGAACAACGAGCTGACAAGGTTGCTGGGCATACGGCGTGAGCGCTGATTCAAACTTAAGGCTGCTGTGACACGTACCGAAGCATTAGATTGCGATGAGAGGATGTCCTCGAGAATTTTCGAAACGCAACGCCATGCTTCATTATTGCTCTGGAAAAAGCCTATTTTCGCCGGTTGTTACCAAGAAAGGCAAGTTCGGTAAAATCCGGACGAACATCAAGTGGTAGTTCAAAAAAATGCAAACGCGCTCTGAAAATTCACACCAAAATGTCTTTCGCTCGTGTAACTCTTCGTAGCCTGTCCCGTGCCCGGCCAACATTTTCTGTCTCGAAGCAGTCCGCGTACAGATTGCACCGTGCCAATTACTCTGCTTCAGCCGGCATCTCCAAGGACGACATTCAATCTAGAGTCTTTGACGTCCTCAAGGGATTCGAGAAAGTCGAGCATGCCAAGGTAACTTACACCTCATACAGACTTGCCAGACGCTCACGTGTTCTCCAGCTTGCGCCTTCGGTCTCCTTTGTGGATCTCTCCCTCGACAGCCTCGATACCGTCGAGGTCGTCATGGCCGTAGAAGAAGTTCGCGACGTCTCTCTTCTATCAACCTAGTGCTCAACGTCCTCTTGACAGGAGTTTGGCATCGAGATTCCTGATGCCGAAGCTGACGAAATAAGGACCGTTCAGCAAGGTTGCCTCGTTCGCTTACTGTCTAACCTCCTAATACTTATTTTATTTTATTCCAGCCATTGACTATATTGCCAAGACACCCGAAGGTTTGTAAGCATATATCTGCGTCGTACACAATCACTGACTTTTCGCTAGCTCACTGAGGGATGGGATGGTGTTCTTTATCCGGTTATCATTCTGTACTTGACATCAATTCAACGCTTTTTGTCACTTCGGCCCGTGCCTGTGATCAGAAATTGTTCAACGCTTGGGCTTATTTTCGGCAGGAGTAGGTCATTCGCCCACAAGTTTTACCATTATAACCCCATTTGGATAAACGACACCTCTTGTATATTTAAGCATTCAACCACGCTTTGCAGTGACACATTATCTCTCATGGCACCACCCACGATCTTTACTATCAGTGAGCCGCTTGTTAAAGTCGGTTGCACCCTTGGAGAAGGTTCGACCGTGCTGACTACATGATTCCGTCATTGATGAGCCATCAATAGCTCCACTTTACGATCCAAAAACCCATGTCCTGCATTTCGTGGACATATCGGAGAAAAAGGTGATGGCAGGTTTGTTCATGGTGATTAGCTCTCAAACTACGTCGATAAGGTTTTCCATCTGGATACTAGGACTCTGGTACTATCCATGGAAGCGTTTGATGTGCCGATCACATGTCTTGCCCTGAGGAAAAATGGGGAAGGGGTAAGTAAGCATCATGAGGAATCCCCTGCTTGTCTGTCGTGACTCTCCCATCAGCTTGCTTGTACAACTGGCAGCGGGTTTGCGCTGTTGGATGGAGGCTCGAGGCTTCGTTATCTCTGCAAACCATTGCCCGAAAATCACGCTCCCCATGTGAGGTTCAATGATGGAGCGTGCGACCGTAACGGCCGATTTTTTGCGGGAACCATCTACTCTAAAGACCATGGAATCCCAGGCAAGCTTTGGATGTATGACCCAAGCACGTTGGAATGCAGAGTCGTAGACGAAGGGCCCTTTACAGTCAGATCTAGTGCTCCCCCTCTGAAAGACAGCTCACATGTACGGAGCGAATAGGACTCGAACGGACTCGGTTGGAGCTCAGATGGAAAGACCATGCAAGCTTGAAGTTTCCCGTATTGTTCGAGTGTGTCTCAAGAGTTGCAGGTACTTCACGGATTCCCTCACCAATCTCATCTACGCCTACGATTTCGATGATGGAAAGTTGTCGAATCGGAGAATTGTGGTCGATGCGATTGCGAAAGGGTTTCCAGAGAAGACATTTTGCGATGGTCTATGTATCGACGAAGCGGGCTACATATGGAGCGCAAGGTTCGTCGGTCTGGTGGTGCTGGATTGCATCGAATGATTCTCGGCAGGTGGGGTGGCTCTCGCATCGTCCGGTTCTCGCCCGAGGGCAATATCGACGCTGAAATCTATTTCCCGACTGTTCTCAATGTGACTGCATGTTGCTTTGGAGGTAGGCAACCAGTTTGGTCGAATCTTGGAGCTTCATGACCGACATGCCGCACAGGTCCCAATGAGGACCAGCTGTATGTCACGACTGCCCACTGTGGTGCCGTTGGAGGGGACGGCAGTCGGCAGGAAAAGTACCCTGATTCCGGGCACCTTTTTGTGGTGGACCTATCTGGTAAATTCAAAGGGAGTCAATGGCGATACCCTTTTCGAGGATAGCGTGGCAATGATGGGGAAATTATTATTTTGGATTGGGTGGAAAACGTATAAATTATCACGGCAGCAAACAGGTTCAACGTGTGGACAGCGACGATGATGAACTCGCACGAACTTCACCTCACCTACTTCACCCTTCGGGCCCGTGGGGAGCCTGTCTTGCTTCTGCTCGTTGACTCTGGCGTTGCATTTACGTTCGAGCGAGTCTTGCCACAAACCTGGGTTCAGTGGAGGAAGACAGGAAAAATTACCCGTGACGACTACCCTTATGCTGCGGTGCCGGTGTTGCGAGTGAGAAACAAGTCTGGGCATGGACGGGGTTTCGTACTAGCAGAGACTTCTGCGATACTGTCATTCCTGGAAGAGTTTTTAGCGCCTCAAGGGACGTCTGTAGGTGACGAGATGGCATGGAGAAAAAAGCAGGCTGAGCGTAAAGACTACAGCTTCTCAAGGACATGTGTCTCGAGACTAGGACAAGTGCGCAAATGATCAAGGACGCGTCCTTGTTTTTCCTTGGACGAATTTTCGAGAGATCGTTTGAAAAGGTAGTGTACCGTTTATCGACGGACGATCGATCCGATCACGCTGGGCCGATACAGGACTGGTTAGCACCACCCAAGCGAGAAAAACTGCGGCGGGGCCTGGTGGCAAGATACTTGCGAAACACCGAAGGGGCACTATCGGACCTGAACGAGCGGATGAACGTGGTCCCTTGCGCCGCGGAATCACTCAAGGGGTATACGGTCGCTGTAGTCACCGCGATAAATCTGATCACGGACTTGTTTCCAACTACCCGATCGGAGCTGGGCGGCGGAGGTCAGTACGAGTTGTGTGGGCAGGTGTGGGCTGCGGTGGTACGGCGGGAGCGAATTGCTGAATATTGGGTCAAGAACAAGGTGCAAGACACGCCGTGGACGATGACCGAGTACGGGACTGCAGAATGGATCGCACGAGCGGCTACATTGACAGCCAAGCTGTGATTACATAGTTCTAGTTCGGAAAATGCCGAGAATGACTGTACAGTTTTTGTCACGGTGGCTGTCGCTGTCCGAGTTTCCCACATTCCCCAACGACCTCCAGACACTCAAGGTAAGCGGGACTCATCGTCTCCGCCATCCTTCGCGCCTGACCCCACCGTTCCACAGGCGAGTTCATCTCATGTCGTTTCGACGCGCGCAGACATTTGACCCGCTATAGACTTTGCGATGGCCACTTTCTCCTCGACACCCATCGTTATTGATGGCAAGGGGCACCTCCTTGGTCGATTGGCCTCCATCATCTCAAAGCAAATCCTTTCCGGTCAGAAGATTGTCGTCGTCAGATGCGAGGAGATCAACATCTCTGGCAGTTTCTTCCGCAACAAGGTACGGTGACACGTCTGTATGCGAATCGAGTCTACACAACGTCTCGTCCTATCCAGCTCCGCTACCACAACTTTCTCCACAAGCGCCATATAGTCAACCCCAAGAAGTCCGGTCCCTTCCACCACCGCGCCCCTTCCAAAATTCTCTTCCGTGCCATTCGCGGCATGGTGCCGCACAAAACTGCCAGAGGTACCGCGGCGCTCGAGCGGTTGAAGCTCTTTGAGGGTGTTCCTCCACCATACGACCGCAAGAAGCGGATGGTCGTGCCCGAGGCCCTCCGAGTGCTGCGATTGAAGCCTGGCCGCAAGTATTGCACCGTCAAGGTATGGGCAGGCGGTGTGTTGGACACGAGTGGTGTATTGATAACATCGTGCAGCGCTTGTCGCACGAGGTCGGGTGGGGCTACAAGGACGTCGTCGACCGCCTCGAAGAGAAGAGAAAGATCAAGGCACAGGCATTCCATGAACGCAAGGTGCGCAACACAGAGTTGGGATGTCGGGCTGATACTGATCGCGGGTGCCAGATTGCGGCACTGAAGCTGCGCCAAAAAGCTGTCGAGGATGCATCACCTTCTTTTGAGAAGTTGACGGAATATGGCTTTTAGGAGGAGGTCGTGCTACGTTAATGTTTAGTACATGCATCCCATGCAACTTTACCGGTCTTGTTATTTGGTGTATGTGGCTGTGCAACTGGTGGCGGGAACGGGTCAGACGAACGCGCGTTTCCTTGTTAGTGACAACATTTTCACCTTTTACGACCGACCCCCGCCTCGACTCCCGACCCTCCTCCCGACCGTCCTCCACAACCATCCCCGCTCATCATGTCCGCAGAACACCCAGCGCACCAAAACACAGGTACCGCCGCCCTTTCTTTCCCTAGGGGCCCCTCGACAACTAAACTGTCTCCCCGCAGCATCCCGTTCCCCATCCCCAACCTCCGCCCACGACATTCTCACTCTCCGCGCCCTCGTGACCACGAAGGAGGCTGGCGTCATCATCGGAAAGGGCGGAAAAAACGTCGCAGATCTCAGAGAGCAGACCGGTGTGAGAGCTGGCGTCAGCAAGGTCATACCTGGCGTCCATGAGCGTGTCCTCACCGTCGGCGGCTCTGTCGACGCAATTGCAAAGGTACGCGTGCCCCTTGTCTCGTCACTTCCCCTCCTCACAAATTTTTCATTTTCTGCCCCCCCCCGCCCGCAGGCATACAGCCTCATCATCGCTCAGCTCGTCTCATCAAGCCCCCCTCCCGTCTCCCTCTCCTCATCGTCTCCACACACCTCCATCCGCCTCCTCATCTCTCATAATTTGATGGGCACCGTAATCGGCCGCAATGGCCTCAAAATTAAGGCCATCCAGGATGTTTCCGGAGCTCGAATGGTGGCCTCAAAAGAGATGCTTCCACAGTCAACAGAGCGCATCGTCGAGGTTCAGGGCTCCCCAGACGCCATCAGTCGTGCAATCGAAGAAATTGCAAAGTGTTTGCTAGAAGACTGGGAAAGGGGTGCCGGCACAGTCCCTTTCCACCCCGGCGCTAGCGAAGAACGTACTGGCTCAAGACGTCCAGCGAACGGGTATGCTAGTGGTTTGAGCACGCGCAGATCTGCCGGTGATGTTGCTCGCCGTGGCTCGTCGCCCCCCTCGCCTCACTCTCCCTCGATGTCACAACCACCCGCCAATCTTCGTACACAAAATATTCTCATTCCGGCCGATATGGTCGGGTGCATCATCGGCCGTAATGGTAGCAAAATCACTGAGATCCGCCGACTCTCGGGATCGAAGATATCCATTGCAAAGGCCCCACATGATAATTCTGGTGAACGCATGTTTACCATCATTGGCACCCCCGCTGCCAATGAGAAGGCGTTGTTCCTCCTCTATAATCAGCTCGAGAGCGAGAAAGAAAGGAGAATCGGTAGGGAACAACAACAACAAGACTCTCAAGAATAATTCAATACGCTGCCCTCTCAATAATTTTGCACGATGGATCCGACCCTCACCCACGAAAATGACCCGTATGCCTCATCCTCCTAACCTTCTTGTCCATTCCGCTCTTCACACGTTTCCTCAAATGTGTGCCTCGTCATCACATGCGCTCTGAAGAGTCATATTCGTTGTTTGTCTTCAACCCGTCCGTGCATTCCCCCCCCCCTCTCCCCAATCATTGAAAATACGCACAAATCCACCGCTTCCAAGTTCTTGACTCCCGATTTGCTTCAGACTCTTAGTCCTCCGCCGATAACTCTAACCAACTACGTATTGCGACATGTCCGACATACTACATTGCACTGTGTTTTAGCTCCATCGACGACATACAACTTCCTGACTTGCTCCAGTTCTTTTTCTCCTCTGCTGTTGCAAATGGGTCTTTGCGTTGTAGTACGATGTGGAGATCACGTGCCTCGACCATATTGTCTTGTGTATTTCGTTGATGAGTGAGCTTGTCCTTGTAAATGAATGGCCAACGTTCGTCCTCCCAGCCCGTTTATACAGTCCCCGTGTTGGATACCACTGCGCTCACCTCGGCGCTGGCTAATCCATACGCGCAACATTGTGCACCCCATTACTATCATGCATACATGCAAGCCTACGCAAACGGCCCACTTCGTACTACCAGCGACGGATACACACTTTCATCTACCTACGTCCCAGGAACGTCAAATCAGACGAGCAGAGCTGCTCCACCTCGAGAACGACCCCTCGCGCAGGCACACACGATAAAACCCATCCGGAATCATCTCACCTACGGTAGCTGGTACCAACCCGGGAACGGTCGGTGCGCTCGTCAGGGCTGTCCATTCACCGGTTCCCGCAAGTCTGTCGAGATTCACATGATGGACCGTCATTTCGTCTTTCCGCCTGGGTGGGAGCGCAAGGACGACTGGGATGCCGATCCAAGTTTAAGAGGGTGCATGCGTATGCCGTGCTCTCTTTCAACGTTGACTGATGC
>JBBPLE010000011.1:149155-175593 GCA_038089675.1 Boletales sp. KT-2023b
CGAGATTCACATGATGGACCGTCATTTCGTCTTTCCGCCTGGGTGGGAGCGCAAGGACGACTGGGATGCCGATCCAAGTTTAAGAGGGTGCATGCGTATGCCGTGCTCTCTTTCAACGTTGACTGATGCGCGTTTAGCAAACCGATCACGATTCAAGGGACGTCCTTGATGCTCGATACGCCGGAAGCGATCGATGCCTGGATAGCAGAGCGGAAAAGACGTTTCCCCACGGACGCAAAGGTGCAAGACAAGAAGCGGAAACTGGAGGAGGCAGCCGCGCGCGGGCAGCTCACTCCGGAGGGTATGGGCGTTGGCGCAAGAAAAAAACAAAGGCAAACCAGCGCATGTGCGAAAGGCAGCCACCAAGGATTCCGAGACCGTCAATGGCAAGGGTCGATGTGGCGTGAAGGGCGTCGGGCAAAATTTCCGGACGGTTCTACGACCCAGTCGGTCGATGCGCAAATGCAGGAAACAAGCCCAAAATCTGAGTCGGTCACGGATGACGACGAGGCTCCCGAAGTCGTGTCGTCCAAAATTCCTAGCCCACCATCATGTATACCGAATGGCCACAAAAGCGCCGAGCAAGTATTACAGGCGCACCCCCGAGAACGTATTAGAAAAGATGCTCAGCCAAAGAGACCACCGCGAAATCCGTTTGCGACTCGGTCCACATTACTCCGTAACGTACTGGAACTTGCTGTCTACTTGCCTCGATTGCGCTAACAACATTGCTAAGCTGCTCCTACCTGAAATCCGGGTTACCGTATCCAATCTGTCGCAAGCCATACACTTTTTTGTTGAAAATGATTTTCTTCGTGGCGTTGAACTGCAGCCAGGTGAAGCACAAGATCAGATGATTGAGGTGCTTGAAAGTGCCGAGACATCAGGTTCAGCCGAGCTTCATCCAACAGATTCTGCAGACGAGGTGTAGGTCTCGAAAGTAGTCTGATGTACAGCAGATCATGTCCACCATACAAAAAAAAACCCTAGGGAATGTTTTGTCCGTCATCTTTGACTGTCCTCCGAGTCGTCTTCGGAAATGCTACTGCTATCAGCTAACCCATCTTCACACCCCTCCTCAACCTCTAACGTGCGTTTCTCTACGTTAAATCCGTAATCCGTCAACCCTTCCGCAATCTGTTCAGCTTTGGATGGCGCCGTAACAACGACAACGATAGAAGAAGAGGGACTGAAGATCGGTAGGATATATTTCTTGAGAGACGCCAAAACATCATCTCTGGTGACAGCTTGGTACTGCTCCAAGAGTTGCAAGTGGTGGTTTTGGCTCAGCCCCTTGAGGGCTTGGTTTGTAAACGAGTTGATTGCCTATGGGAGGGTTGAATATATCGAATTCATTGTAAATACGAGTGACTTACTGCTCTGCCTGCTGTTGCAACCTTCTTGGTAACAGAGTACACGATACTGCTCTTGGCCGCATCCAGTGTTGTTTCTTCCAGCTCGATCTGACGGTATTATTTTACTGAAACAGCGGAGGCAATGGGATGAAAACCCACGGAACCATCAACTAATCCTGAAACTACCTTGTTCACCTCATTGAAAGCCTCCATGCTATTGGAGCTCTGCATATTGAAGGTCAAAAAGAGCGACCGAGTATACCGCAGCCAAATTTACCCTGTACAGAGAGAAGGTGATTAACCCAGCTTCTCTGTCTGCAGTCATGTATGCGCCGTAGGCTAGACCTGCGCCGCGGACCGTTCTCTGTTAAGAGTGAAATCAGAATGATTTTGCATCGCCCAATCAAGACTTCTAGATACCCAGAGAAAACTCTCCGTCGCATTCAGAACCTCAAGCGCGACCCTTAATGCTGGAAATTCTGGATGGTCAAATCCTTGAATGCCCTTAGTAGTGTGATTGACAAAGGAGCTTTCAATCGTGGGCAAGCTAACAACAACCGCCTAGAATAAGATGAGCGAATGCACGACGTGTCTATTCGTTCTTACCCTACTGATAGGGTTCCTGCCTAACTCGTTGAGTGTTTCGCAAGTCAACTTTACCGGGGCCAAAGGTGACTGCTCCTGGAAAAAAAATGAATCAAGTGGTATCAGAGGGAATGGATATTTACCGTAAGGCGACCGAGCTTTTCGTTCCACGTACTGCGGGGTTTCTCAAGACCCAACACATTTCCGGTGACAGATATCCGGATTCCCGAAGGGTTAGTCACTAGAAATTGTAAAATCTCGTGGGACATATATCAACATTCTGGAAAAAAAAATACATACGACAGCCCCGCAGTTTCTCAAATGCAGTGATCGCCTGTTCCGGGGACTCCTGAAGGTCTTTGATGAGCTTTGGCACAAACTCCGCTTGAGACAAAATTGCGCCAGCAAGCGATGTTGAGCTCTTATCAAATAGCGTCTCTGCCCAAATAGAGGATAAGACATTGCTGCCATCACGCTTAAGCTCAGGAAGGGACTGGGCAAGTTTAGCGGCAGAAACAAGTAGCCTTGACGCCCATTAGCCACTTAGAACATATACGAAGTACCCTGCTCACCTCTCCTTGTCAAATACGGCGCCCCAGACAAGATTACGGAGCCAAGTGACGGCAGAGTCGTAATGTGGTATCTCGACCTTGAAACTGATGCGTGCAAACTCGGTGAATTGATCAGATAATCCAAGCCCTGCTTCATACGAAACAGTCAGGTCATCGAGCTGATTGACAACTTCCTCGTGACTCAGGATTTCGCCGTTTTCTAGTCTCACAGGCAAAGAGAAGAACGCCGCGGCGTATGTGGAGAGGTATCTATGAAATCTCAGAGGGACGACTGTTGTAGACGGAATGACGTTACGAACGGTCGAAGCTCGTCTGGCACATTTGTGAGGGAAAAAAATGCGTGGATCCCCACAAAATCCGACTGTCGGCCAGTCAGTTTCGAAAAGTTTCAATGCGAGAAGGGAATCACCTTGACATGATCATATTGCACAAATATCGGCAACGCCTCGCCATCGCTCTCAATGTGTTTTTGAAGGTCTGGATATAAGAGAGATCCGGAAGCATTCCTCCGACCCTTGCCTAATTCCTGTACGCTTTGCACAGGGATCCATGAAATACTCTTCACGTCTGGCACAGGGAACGACGTTAGGATTTCTTTTGGGATAGACATGTCGTGTTCGGCTTTTGCAGCCTCAAGCTCGTTTCCTGCATTCGCAAGACCGTCAGGACCAAGCTTTTCCACCTGCTCAGCGAGGCGAGCCTTTTCGACTATTTCAAGTTTCTCCGCCAGATTGGCTGAAGGCCTCCCGATAACAACAGCGTAGGGTTGGTCGACAAAGTATCTTGTAACGCTATAAATCACGTCCATTATCTGTCAGAAAGTATGACTCACTTCTTCAAGAGTTCGATCCACTGTGAATTGTTCCAAGCTCTGAGGATGTTGTAGTACTCGATCTCGTCTAATGCCCCACGCAGATCCGAGCCATCTGTTGCTCCGTACAAGAAATCTGTAATTATCGTGCCTGAAAAGGTATCCCCCTTGGCAGATTCGAGCTTGCTTCGCAACTACAGTGCAGAATAATCAGTCAACAAGCCTCCGAGATACGAGCCGGATGCCCACTTGGCGTTCATCCCGGTTAATAACCATCAACATTCGGGACATATCGATGCCTTCCGTGGCAATGCGACGGAAGCTCGCAGAAAGCATCATATCAAAGTTGCCCAAATGTTCCGCGGGTACAGAACCGATGTAAATGGGTAAATCTACCATTGTAGCGCGAGCATCTTCACTGAAGTAAACATAAGAGCTTCAAGAAGGTGAGTATGGTAACGTGGGTATGGTAACGTGGGTAAACATGGAATCTTACCAAAGGGGAGATTCTACTTCGACGTACTCTTTGTTCAAGGGGGCTACGGGTGATGATGTGAGGTATGTGGACAAGATATCCAGAGCCTAAAAAGGTATTGAGCAAGCCGCACGAAGCCATAGTATCAAACAAACCTTTCGCTCTAAGAATGCTGTGGGAGGTGGACCGTTATACGTGATAAGGAGTTCACCCTGACTTTCATCTTTTTCTGGAAACTCCACGACTTCCCTGACGATTTCCTTGATGCGCTCACGGTTGGCACTGGCAGTCTCTACAAACGGACGTTTCCAACCGATCGGACGGGGGCCCTGATTTTGACCGTGTGTGACGATGACGGGCTCAACCTTGTCTTGGAGAACGGAGAGAAGTGACTTGGTTCCACTTGAAAGTTTTCCAGTGATTATCAATGACAGATTATGAGGAACATAATATGTCCTGTGGTATTGTCGAACTGCATAATTGTATAAGTTAATGTAAATAGCTCGATGGAAGACTTACTTTGTTCGACTGAGAGAACACGTAGGGCTTCCATAAGGCCACCAGTTTCACTACGGTAAGCGCTGCCAGATGGGTACAGGGTGCGTTGTGACCTAACCGACACATAAGCAAGGACAGGTCCCTACAGGCCGACACTGACCGGAGAGCCATCAGATCGCCAGAGGTATTCTCGCGCCCTTGCATTTCGCTATATACCACACCAGCATCTTCGCCTTTCACATTGATGTGGTGAACCTACGGAGCCAATTACGCAAGTTCTTCTAAGCTGTGTGCCGACCATACCTCTGTCAGGAAAGCGGCGTTCGACATTGTCGGATATAATATGTGATCTAGATATATTGGGAGAAGTTGGAGAAATCCCTGTTCTCCAGCCGTTGAAGCAGTATAGGCTACGTGGAAGTCGAGATGAAATAGGGACGGTGGAGTTGATGTATCACTTACCTGTATGGTCATTATCCGTCCAAGCATTCGTGCCCTCGGAGAAGCCGCGGTTCGCGAGATGGTCTATGATGCCTTTGTACGGATACTTCTCGGAGCCCATGAAAACAAGACTAGCAAATCAGCCTCGAAAACGGGGATAATGAAGGGACAAATTGGACAACTCACTGTTCCAAAGTGTGGGGACAGCCACTATCATTGAAAACTAGGGATATGAGAAGGCAAGAACAAAGGCCAAGAACAAGGGCTTACTCTCGGTCGCAACGACAAAATATCCATTAATAATTGGAGCTAGAGAGATTTGTTCAAACATATAGGAAGCCATGACTGGGGGACACACCCTCGTAATCTAGATGAACAACGGTCAAGCCGCTGACACGACTGCGCCACTTTGAGACGGCGACATCAGTGTAATCCAGGTGGACACGCTGGACAAGGTCAAAGTTCCCAAAAGAAGTGAAGGCATGGTCTGGTGTGGGCAAGCGGTCTTGGGAGGGGGCCATGGAAGCAAGTGACCTTTGGCGTGGCGTGTGTCTGGGTGCACGGGCGAGGCGTGTGAGGAGGGGAGTCGTGCGGAGACGAAGTGGTGACACCGTTGTCCGCACCGTTGATGAGAACATGAGACGGAGAGCGATTACATCATCTCCTTTGGGTATGCCTCTCTTCCTCGCCAGACCATGGATTCAACTAGACCGGTTTCACGCCCGGCCAGTCAAGGTCATGACGTGGAATGTCCGTACTTGATCGCTCTGCATGCCTAAACCCACTCAATGCATGACCTTGCAGTTGCTCGCTCAGTGTCTCGTCCGTGCGTCCGAGTCCACCGCGTCCTTGGACACCAATGTGAGCGTTCACAGGATCAGACCTCTTTCCGACGAGTGGCAAAGCACGCAAAGCGAATGCGAGAGTACCTATGCTTCATGCTGAGATACTCTCTCACGACGCAGATATCCTGTGTATGCAGGTCCGTAACATCCAACGTCGCTTCTCCGAAACGATCTCATGGCTCCCAGGAGGTTGATGGACTAGACAAACTTCTGCCTGTGCTCGATCTTGCCGGATATGCCTACTCTTACGCATGTGGTACAAATAAGAAGCATGGGTGTTTGATTGCATACAGGAATACCTTATTCCGGAGTATCCAGGAAGCCAAGATTGACTATGATAGATTGGAAGTGCACAGCAACCCCGAACTGAGCCCGCAGGCACGCATCGGATCAAGCCATCAGACCAAGAACATCGCAAACATTGTCGCACTCCAGAATCTAGGTCCACAATCAGACGTCCAGGGCTACGTTATCGTAACCACACATTTATTTTGGCATCCCGCGTTTGTGTATGACGTCCTTTTGTGATACTTCTGCTAACCCAAGATTAGGTATACCTATGAAAGAACAAGGTGAATCCAGTTTCAGCCCTATGTGTTTACGCGCTCAAGGTCCTAGGCAAGCAGGTCTACTTGTTCGCGAACTCGTTGCATTTCAAGAACACTGGAAACTTCATGATTGGCCTTGTATTATAGCGGGAGGTACGAAACTTTTGGCGTGTCTGCACCAACAGCTCAGCTTTGGTTCAAACCTTGAGCAGACTTCAATTTCTCTCCCGATGATCCCACGTACTCCTTGTTAGTTGGTGAACCGCTGTCTCTTGAACAACAGGAACGTCTTCGGCTCTCACGTGTCGTGCACGTCTCCATAGATCCTTCTGTTCCCGCGTCTGTCACGAAGGCAGATGAAAGGGGTGGCGAGGAATCTGATCCTGACAAGGTCATTCGCAACTCAAGGGATTCGAATCCTTCAGATGGGTTATTATCGGACACCGATTTCTCTGCTCTTTTCAGACACCGATTGCGTAGTGCGTACGACGAGGGGCTTCGGGCGGCATTTCTACGGGGAAGTCAAGTCACGACATTTGGTACCAGACAACACTGGCTGGTAGAAAAAGCTGGTGCTTGCGAGCCAATGTGGACTAGCTTTACGCATTACTGGAAGGCAACTCTAGGTAAGTAGCCTTGCAAAAACTGATCGAGATCCGCCGTAGCTCACGACATGTCAGATTACATTTTCATCTTAGACGCCGCTGGGAGTAGGATGCATGTGATGGGTTACCTTCAACCCCATTGCACAGACGATGTCGTACAGGGCTTGCCTCAGGTCGGCATTTGTGGTAGTGATCATTTTGCACTTTGCACCCAGCTTGTGACGTTACCTGCCACATCACAATGATATTGTCACACAAAACTGCCGCAATCCAATTTCCTCCAAACGCACGAAAAGTAAAAGCAGAGGGACCGTGTGGTTGAAGCTTGAAGAATAACAACTATCCCAGTGAAAAAAAGTCTTCTATCAGATTAAGCCATTAAAATCTTGCTCACGACGCCCGATCGGAACCTGCGAGTAAATTCCTGAAAAACTCGCTCGCAGAGTGCTCGTTTCGCAGCTGGATCATGTAAATGACCCCTGATCGTGCGCCTACGGCATCACTCAACTCAATCGCAACACCAGTCTTGCCCACCCTCTCAACACCATCCGTCAATACGATTGTCGAGATAAGGATCGACTTTTCTTTACTGCCCGCCTCCACAACAAGCTGTTTGACATTTGTGGGATCCTGGCGGTAGAGCGTCAAGTGCGCCGAGCCTAACGACTTCCATTGCGCATGTTGTTGCTGTTGGAATACCTTGCATTTCGTTTGTGATGTGATTACAGATCGCACTGGCCCAAGTGGTTTGCGTGCTTCGGCTGGGGACGTGGGAGGGCTGGGATCCAAAATTGAGGGTTCCGCAACCGAGTTGGTTCGCGATCCCATCTGTACCGACGGGAGGAGTGGTCTCGATGACGGTGTATTCAAGGATCCCATTGAGTCCTTGCGTTGACTGTATGGCTGTTGTGGCATGGATAAACCATCCGGTAATGAGGGTACTGGAGGCGGTGGGGTTTGGTAATATTGATATTGCGCATGAAGTGAACGAGACGAGGAGGATCTCTGAGGTTTATGTAAAGATTGTTCGGTGGGGTGATATTTTGCCGAAGGGTTGGTTGAAAGTGCGGCGAACGACTCCTTATTGGAAAGGTGTGAACCCGACTGGGGATGTGGCACAGGGACAAAAGTTTGGTGATGAGGGCCCTGCGGAACAGAATGCAAGGAAGGCTGCTGATGGAGTGAGTGCATAGAGGCATGGTGTCTTAGAGCTGGGTTTTGTGGTGCAGGGGTTTTCGCAATTGGTGGTAAGTACGCAGTACCTGGTCCTTCCGAAGGTTCTAAGGGAGCTATGGCGAAAGGTGGCGAAGATTGAAGGCTCGCACCCCGCATAGGTGGAACGATTTGTCCCGGTACGAATGACGAAGGCGGGCTCTTGGTAGTGTAGCCTGATGAGGATCTGCGTGGTGGATGTGCTTGGCCCAGATCATGCAATATAGATAACTGTTGTCCATTACCCGGCGAACTAGGGCTGTGTGCAGGGCTGCTAACCACATCAAGTCGAGAGTCTTGAATGGTCTCGGTTTGGATAGGAATCATGTTTTGCCGTTCGAGATATTGTTGCGGACCTGACAAATCATTGCTTTGCCTGGGAGATGTTGGCGGTGTCGCACCCAGTGAAAGGTCCTCGTCGATATGCTTGGATAAAACGCTATCTGGTTGGGTTTGTGAGACCAACCGAGGATTAAGGGATCGATCAGGTTTCTGTCTTGCCCAGGAATCACCAATTGGTGGCATGGGTGGTAAGGGCTCTTGCGCGGCTCTCGAGACTAGGGTAATGGAACAGTAAAAACAATAACTTCCGAACCCTGAGGTAATTCTTACTTGTTTTAGCAAACGATATGCACTCTTGAAATTCATCCAGAATTCGGTCTCGTTTAAATCGCGAGTCGGCTTCCAAAATCAGTGCCTCTTTACGCATAATAGAAACCTGCAAGGCATTGTCTACGGACGTGATCAGAAGTGGTACTTGAACGAGCAACCTGGCCAACCTTGTCCAGGCACCTCATTTACGACAAGAACTTTACCAGATAGGGGAGGATAGCAAAGATGCATATCTCGCCCATCTTCACCTCTGGTAGTTTTCTCTTCCCGGGTCATTTCCTCGCATAGAAGAAATAGGTCCGACAAAATGAAAATATATCCATGACGATGGATAATCTCCGTTCCTGTTGCCTTAGGAGTAAATCGCACAAGTGCTCTTGCTTCCAAACGCAACTCGCGTGCATAGAGAAGACCTGGTGGTGTTATTTGCAGTCGAATTTGCTGTGGGTATCGCTGAGCTATAGCACGTACAAACATTGTACCACGGACCTTTGGTTGCATCGTAAAGAGGTCGAATGTCTTTTCAGTGGCTAGGCGTCGCTCGAGATCTACGATGGATGACAAAGTTTCAGAGTTCCGGCTGACCGATGTTAATGTTATCTCTTGTGAAAAGTGCCCGCTGAGAGTGTTTATAATGAAATTATTCAACTGTCAAATCTCACAAACTCACTCCCTGGAAGAGAAACTACCCCGTAGAGATGTTGCGACACTTGGAGAGTCAACGCCGAAGCGTCCGGAGAGCAGAGCGTCACGTTCCACTGGTTCATTCGTAGATAACTCTGTGGGTATAACAGTCTCCGGGATTTCCCCAGAGTTTATGTGAGGAGGGGGGAGTGCTCGTGGGGGCCGAGGATTACCGATACCCGTATTAGCTCTATCATCAAGAGTGGCCAGGAGGCTCTCCAGCTTCCCCAGAGCACCCGTTAGTAGCTTGTGATCACTTCTTCCCGGAGTTGTGCCCTTGAGCAGCCTGCTGTAGAGTTTCTTGTAATACTGTAGGCGCCCTTTCGGTAGTAAAAAGAGGGCATCGAGGGTCCAAAGATAAGGATCTAACAAGCGTGTTGGTTGCGGCAAAGCCGACGACGGAGGGTTCGAGGCTGAAAAGGCGAGGAGGACAGCAGGAAGTTTCGCATTTGTCTTGACAGGTTCCCAGTCATCAAACCCAATGCAGTATCTTTCGGCATATGTCATGTATGGTGGTTCTAAATCATCAATCTTCCACGCTATGAGAGCAGTTTTTTGCAATCGGAGTATTCACCTACCCAACGCATCAGCAAGTCACCGAGAACCTTGGGTGATGATGGATTTTCCCCAATCTCCTTGAGCTTCTACAGCAAGTTAGAGATACGCTTCTCTAGTCGCGAGAACCTCAAATCTCACTGCCAAGAGTGTGCGATTCGTCTTGTAAACACCCTCCACACTGCGAAACATGCTGTCGAGTTCAGGTGGGGGAAGATTTGATCGCGACCAGGCAGCGGCCACTTTCTGTATAAATGATGAGATATGATATGAAACTAGGTGAGGTAGGACGCACTCGAATTATTCCAGTGAGGAGTTCGACATAAGCTTTCTCACTCTCTATAAGATCAGTTAATGGGCTATATTTCCTAGACCTTTCCGCCAGGGATGGTAGGATGGGTGGTGATACTGGTGACAAGGGGATTTCGAGGCCTAACATAGAAAGAGTGAGAGATGCGATGATGAAGGTAGAGCAGAACGTAGGCACCCAAGGATGACATGCCAGTGATAATAGGCAGCCTTGCGTCGTTTCTGGGGTCATCTTTCGGCGGCGGCGGCGGCGGCACAAACTCGTTCGTGTAACCTGTGGCCATCGTTCATCGCAATCAAGTCAGAGTCCGACTTAAAATATCAGATTTTTTTTGTGTATGTTGCGCGGGTACTTCCATGTCCTACCAGACCACAATTGCATGGCTTCACAAAACATTTCCCAGTCGCCAAAGAACTGCAGAACTCCTGCGACCCGAACTAGAGGAGCATATTCTATCGCTTCATGACTACGAACTAGCAACCAGGTTCCTGCCCGGGCCGACTGTGGACTGGCATGTGCGTATCTACCGGGTGGAAACGTCGTTCACATTCATAATTTTCTATTATAGCTAGCGTATGGTGCAGGAACGTCAGTAGCGGTGTACGGCTATGGCTCGTACTTCGCCCGTCCGAGGTGGAACGTTTGGAGGCTTCGTCTCGGATCTCTTGCAGCCTTCATTATGGGGTCAACATACGGCACTTTCAGGCAATTTTTACTTCACTACCGGTTTGCGAACTCTTTGGAGGACCCCCAGGGTTTTATTATAGCATTAAATCATGTTGACGAAAGGCTTGGCGGAAGCGGGCAAGTGGGCTTTGCATTCGGAGAGATACTCGCGAAAAAACCGGAGATCAAACATGACTTTCGCCACGCAGCACATGCACAAGATATGAGCATGACTTCTGAGGAGAGGGAGAATCGAAATCAGGAAAACTTCGGTGAACTCTCTTTGCTACAGTTTCCAACCAAGGAAGCATTCATCATGTGATAGGTGACATATCTAGGTCAGAACCAGCCGGGCACAGGAGCAGATGGGATGAGATCAGAGCTGCCAACTCTCGCAATTCTGGCCAGTCATCATGGGATCTAATTCGACAACGCCATGAACGCAGCAGACTCCCTAACTCCGGCACATCTAATGACAAACCTATTACCGAAACAAACGAGCGTGCAGCTGCACAGGCCAAGTTTGATGCCCTGCTGGAAACTGAAAGACGTCGAGGTCAATTCGAAACAGACCCAGAATGAGTACTTCAGTCATCTTCCCCATACCGTCATTGCACATCAGTGTAACGATAACAATAACGATGAGGGGGCATTTCATTCTGCTTTTGCTACATGTCCTAGTATGATACTAAGCAACAAAGTCAACATGGTAAGTCATCTTGAACAATTCCAAATGGTGCTATCATTCTGTCCCACTCCGTTATGTATTTCGTTCGAGGTGAATGGGGAATGGTACGAGGATGACGAGGTGATGGAAACCGCAGCTTGTCTTGAGTACATCTCCAATGCACTGTTGCAAGCCGACCCATCAGATTGACCCAATGAATCCGGATTAGGTAAAGGTGCCATATGTGCATCGTTGAGAGGGGCAGTCGGCGAAGCAAATAAAGTGGTATGAGAGAATGGATACAGTGGCAGTCCAACTTCTAAAGGTCTTTTCTGAGTCGTGAGTCTAACAATTTCTTTCATGAGTCCTTGGAGCAATTTTTCTTGTCGGACTGTATGAGATCTGTAAGTAGGCAGCACTGATCCATTCATGAAGACTTACCGCCGATGGGAGACCTCGCGCCGTAATTTAGCATAGCCTCACTGTCCGGATGTCAGACAGTATAAGCGCAGCAAATGCAGCTAGCGCACCGGAGTATGTTGATTTCTCCCCAGGCTTGGGCTTCTCTGATATGATCACCCAGTGCTATGCAATGCCTGCAAACCTGGACTTGGACAACTGCAGCGAGGTACCAGCAAATCTGTAGACATTAGGTGCTGAAGACTGTGACAGGAAGATAACCCATACAGTAACGAAGGGATGGAGTCGCGTGAGGTCAAGAGAAGTTGCCGAAAGCATGAAATACGCTGAAAGGATAGCTTGAGCAGCTTTAATGCATCGCTTAGTTGAAGCGCGTTCCCAATCGTTGAGGTCCATGTATGGATTGTGAAGAGTAATTGTAGCCCTGTTTATAACATTTAGCCAGGTTGAGGGGACACCAACATCCAAGCTTACGCATGGGGCACTATGTGAACCATGTACAAATCGGTGTCGACACACTGTGCACTTCCCGAGATGTCCGTGATACCGGTGTTGAATCTATATATGTGAGGAAGATTTTCGAGGAAATCGAGATGAACCAGGCTGTCCAACTCGCTGAAGCCGGGTAGTGTAAAAGGATCTTGATGCTTGCTTGGCGCCGTAGGCGCGCGTAAGTTACCTCGAACATTGAAATCCGTGACACGGCCAAACATCATGATAGCTTTGATAAGAAGCAAAAACGAATCAGTATATCTGGGAAGGTGTGTTGTGAATATGTCTTCTGAACTCATATCCTGGGGATTGCTGGGGATTAGTTGCTAATTTATGCAGTTAGAAAATCGATTATTCCATAAGAGAAAATTGTCAGTACTTCGCTATTGAAGTCTTCGCCCCGCAAAGGGAGCTCAGTACCAATGTCTTGCTCATCAATTGCATGAATCCAGCCACCAACAGAGACAATTCTGTCAAAAATGACAGACATCCACCAGGTACGCCGGCGGGTTTCGAGGTCGCGAAAGTCCTTCGGAGGCGGCAAATATCCGCCTGGAGAACTGCTGCTATGTGTGGAGAACGTCCCTGGATAATTTAGTCGCAATGGTATTGCGACACGCGTTTGAAAGCCAGCAAAGATCCAGATTTCAACCCATCTGCCTTCCTGATAAAAATACCAGGAAAGGAGGATGCAAGCTTGAACAACCTGAAATATGTCTTCTCCTGTGGCCATAGTTTTGTCGATATATTGCCGAGTTTTACTTGCATGATACTCAGCGAACTCATCCCTGCGTGACCCATCGGGTAGAACAGCTACATCGCGTGATGACCAGCGGGAGGCTGATGCGCACTGAATTGTGGGTCAGTAAGAATAGAACAGAGTAATAGATAGACTTACGATAGCATGAAGAATGGCAGAATGTGGAAATGCAGGATCTCGAGGATGAAGGCGCATTGCAGATAAGAAAGAAGGGCGATGAAGTATTCGCGGACCACAAGGATCACATTTGAAGAATAAATCTATACTAGATGTGAAGTCTGTTCAAGGAAGATGCGATACGAGATAAGACACCACGAACTAGTGATTTAGTATATGAGGCTTGGGGAGGTCTGGGTTCCACCCAGTGGAGATAACTTCCAGGAGAGCATCGGTAATACTCCGGTCTGATACACCATATAGTTCTGGGCTGATACTATCCTGTCGAACAGCGAATGCCGCACTCCATGCGGGTGTTTGACCACTGGATACTGATGAGGATGACGCTGAGCCCGGTCTACAGTGAGCTTGACTGCGGTGGGGGGGTGACACGCTGTTCGTGTGTTCTTGTAGCTGGATTCTGAGTTTTACTAAACTCGTGTAAGGTATTTCGTGGTCTGCTGTGTAAAAAGGAAAATGGCGTACAGACTTCCTCTTCGAGCACTCGTATCTTTTCGATTGGATCTGTGTCTGGAGCAAGTGCCAACCCATCAACTGGGTCATAGACACACTGCGGTTCTGACGGATGTCTAGATACTTGTAAGTAACATGCGTAGTCGGCTATTTAGGACGCTTACGCGTATCCGGGGGGAGCGGGAACACTGATTAAGGATTGCCACTGTCTGTAAAAACATGAGGCACTCCGCTGAAAGGGGAAGGAAGAAGAACCGACTTGACGCAAGTACCACAATGAGGGCGAGCAGCATCACATTTCTGTTTGCAGGTGCTTTAACATTTGGGAGGTCAGAGGATAATAAAACATACAAGCTTTCGCTTGCGACATGAGCGACAGGCCTGGGGAGGGATATGGTTGTATTAATCAAGAAGGAGACGCTTTTCATTCGGAGAAGACGAGACCAACCTGATTTCTGCGGAGGGCAGGTCGTCCTGCAATACTAGTGCTAGAGGTAGCCTTTGGCATACGTTTGGTGTATGTACCAAGCCCGGCGAATAGCAACGGTATCCCCTGTTAGGTTCCTCAGAAGCGTTGCAGGGGAGAGGTGGCGTTTAAAGGGAGTTGGGAGTTAAGACTACACGACGAGTGTAAGTTCTGAGACCGTATCGTGACGGTACTGCGAAAACTGAAACGACTTGCGAGTGAGTGATCAAACTGAGATGATGTTAGTACTGGCGACTCTCACTGCCATGATCCTTAAATTCACGACCATATCTCACGGACCCTGAAAATGGAGCTCCAAATCAAGAACTTGTACATACTACATACAGGCGCTCAAGCGGGGCTGGACAACGTTGAGCGCGAGATCACCGTCTCATCGTTTAGGCAACACTACCGTTCTAGCCAATGCATGGTATAACAGGATCGAGTTGAACTAGACTCGGATGCAGCTACAATTGCAACCTAGGCCACCTGCTCTCCCTCGAAAACGGCCGATCGTCCTTGTGGTCAGTCCAGAGCGATTAAGACCTACCAGTCTGTTAACCATAATCTCCTACGAGATAGTCGAATTTCTTACAGGACCGTGGCCACAACACGTCTGATGTGCGTGGCATGTCGGAACTCTGTGAGGTATATGCCTATTCCTATTCAATCAGTAGGCGCATCGATACACGAAGCATGCAAACATGCCTTGCCACGTTCCAAGGTTCAAAGAACCATTCGTAATCGGCATCGATATCGTGGAGCCGACAAGGGTCGCTTTAGTGTGCGAAACGCTATACATGTCAGGCGCGCAGAAAAATGTAGACGGGAGTCCCTAACTCACGAATCACTGCAAGCGGCCGCCGCCAATCAGAACATTCACGCGACACAGGGACGACGTACTCTGGACCTTCGTCAGTGTGTTTCCACTTTAAAGTCTCCGGAACGATGGTGTCTAGCGCCATATCCATATCTGGGGGGATATAGTAGTCGTACCAAAGGATGGTCTAGATACAGGAAGCCACCTTTGCGAACATCTGTGCAAAGTCAGACCTGTCGAGGACGAACCAACCGTCCGGCTACTTACTGGCGTCAAAGTTTTCATTGATAGACAACGCTGCAGAAGTGTGTTGACTGTAGGCCATTCAGCGCCAGACGAACACCTTACAGGGAGTCGAGGCGATGTTCACCCACATGAATAGAAATAGCATGCCAACCTAGGCGAGGATTGGAAAGGTGAGCACTACTTGTGACGATCATAGCAGATCAAGGGGATGTACCTGGACATCTTTGATGCCCTCGGATACCTGAGCAAGGACATCATTCGTTACGAGATGGCAACCCTTGGATCGTCTTGGAAGGCTGAACGTTTTTTGCCATCCCATGCTGGCAGTGAAGAGAAAACGAGTGAACAAATATATTAAGACGAATTGTATTACGATACAACTATGGACATCAATCGTCTGTGTTCCCATACTTTCTACTACTAGAGCGGTCTAGTCCACCACGATTACCTGGAACATTCCGATTTCGACAGTGATTGGCGTAGTGTCCTTTTTCGCCACACTGCGGAAATGAGTAGAACAATCTGATTATCGCGAGGCGAGTGTTAAAACAATGAGCGGCTGACCTTGAAGCAAAGTACGTCATCCAAATTTCGGCGAGGTGCGGTTGAACCCATTATAGCGTTCCCTTGGCTTGTAGCAGATCCGCCCAGGGTCCCTCGATCGTAATCAGCATACCGACCGTAGCCCGGTGGAGGTGGGCCAAGGTCGCGATTCGAAGGGGGAGAAGGTGGGTCATAAGCCCTCGGAGAGGGTAGGCTAGGTTTTGGACTGGGGTGCGTTAAGAATGAATGCGATCGAGCGGGATTCGCCACTTACTGTCCGCGAGGGCACTCCGGACCCAAAGGACAGAGACCAGTCAAGTATAGTTGGCAGGCTACACGTCGAACATGCTTCCGGGGACAGAAGGGCCCTGCTTTGATGAAGAGAAAGAGAAGTGGCACGAAAAAAAAGACTGACCGAGTTTACAAAACCCACGCTTGTAGTCGGGGCACTCTGCGCGACGCTCCTTTGGGTGAGCATAAAGACACTCGTCTCCAGCGGAACAATAGCCATATTTTGCAAACCACCAGCATTCTGGCATGCGGCGAAGATTGTATTCATGGAGGAACTCGCAAGCGTCGCCTTTCTTGCAGAGACCACGGAGCCAGTGCTTGCAGACGGTGGCGAGACGCTCTCTGTCGCGGGGATGGGTAGGCAGCTGCTTGGGGGGCTGGAAGTTCTGGGAAGAAGGCGTTGTATGTCTCAAAGGGCAATGCAAGGGACCGAGAGGACAGCCAGTCGGTGTGAGGGAGAGACGACAGATTTGATCATCTGGAACGGATTTATAAGAAATTTAAAAAAAAAAAAAAAAAGGATGATGAGGGTGGAAAAGAACGAACCTTTGTCGAGTTTTATTCCGAGGTCCGATTTGACATAGAGTTCCTCTGGAAAGTTGTTTTGATGGAACTGAGGATGGACAACGTCCCTCAGCGCGGACGGGCCAGCGAGTGGACCAGACATGACAGATATGTGCTTACATAACGAAGACGTTTTTACTGATTCAACCCCTGTCCAGACTCCATAGTGACAATTAATCGTTAAATAATAAGTTATTATTCAAAACATAACATTTCATGCCCACGACATGCTCGCCCTCTTAACACTATCCCTCGTCGCTGGCCTGGCTTTCTGGCTCGTCTTTGCCACGTCCAAGCGACCTCTGCCTCCTGGACCGTACATTGGTTGGTTTGCTTCCCAAAAGCTTCCTCAATCGCACCAGTGGTTGGCCTATGCAAAATGGCGACGTATTTACGGTGTGTCCGTTTACTCTCCCCTCGCTCGTTCTCATCTTGCCTTGCAGGGGATATCATCTATCTCCGCATCTTCGGAAACCCCCTTATGATCATAAACTCCCCACAGGCTGCTGAGGATCTTTTAGAAAAACGCAGCAAAAAATATTCTTCCCGGTTGATCTGCTTCCTTTTTTTCTCCCTCCTTGGTTGACACTGTCCCAGGCCCGTGAGAACGATGGTTGCCGAACTGTTCGTGCGACTTTACCTGTACAACCTAGCAGTCGGCTAAATTTCAATGCAGCATGGGTTGGGATTGGTTGTTTTCAGCCATGCCTTACAATCAGCGTTGGCGAGATCATCGCTCCCTCTTTCATCGTCACTTCAGCCGTCACATGACTTCAACTTACCATCCCGTGGTACTCAAGGAGACGCGTACCACCCTGAGAAACCTTCTTTGTTCCCCTGAGCAGTATGCTCATCATATCCGAAGGTATATTATCCCATACCTTTCATCTCTTCCTCAAACTGGTGTTAGATCAGCAGCTGCGATCGTCATGAAAATATCATATGGGCACGACATTTCCGAGAAAGGCGACGTCTACGTCACCATCGCAGATGAGGCAATGCAAACACTCGGAAAAGCCGGTATATTTGGTACATTTCTTGTGGACTATCTTCCATTCCGTGAGTTCGTCGTCCGAGAGTAGCTTTTTAAAAACTTCCCTCGATCTCTAGTCAAGTATATTCCAGAGTTTATCCCTGGCACTGGTTTCAAGCGACAGGCTCGCGTATGGAAAGTTTTAGCCAGGGCAATGATTGACAAACCGTTTCAAATGGTAAGGGACCGTATGGAAAGTGGCGCTGAATGTCCTTGTTTCACGCAAAATGAACTTGAAAAATGGATGGAGTCGTCTAACCGTGATCCGGCGTATGAGACACTAATCAAAAACGTTGCAGGTATCTCATATGCAGGTAATGTTACAAATCTTCGGTAGCGTTCATTACCATGCTCATTTTTCCGCAGCTGGTGCAGACACCGTGTGTTTTCTGCTTTTCCAGTCGTTTATTTCCAACTGAGCTCTATGCTCAGAGTGTATCTGCTCTACTCACCTTCATCCTCGCAATGGTACTCCACCCCGACGTGCAACGGAGGGCTCAACAACAGCTAGACATTGTACTCAAAATGCAAAGACTTCCGACCTTTGCTGACCGGGAAAACCTCCCATTTGTTGATTGCATCCTTTCGGAGTGTTTGAGATGGAATCCCGTGTTACCATTGGGTCTAGCCCATCTTGTTTCGGAGGACGACCAGTACCAAGGTTACTTCATCCCGAAGGGGACATCTGTTCTTCCGAACGTTTGGTTAGTGCCTTGTTTTCTTACTTACATTGCTAACCGAGCTCAGGGCAATACTCCATGATGAGATGACTTACCCAAACCCCATGGAGTTTGACCCTGATCGTTTTGTTGACCGAGAGAGAAACATCAAATTAGAAATCAACAAGTTTCCTCAAGCTGCTTTTGGATTTGGAAGGCGGTAAAGTAAATCTAATCCTCGTAGGACGAGTTCTCTAAGAACAATCTATAGCCTCTGTCCCGGACGATGGCTTGCGATTGACTCGATTTGGATGACCATCGCGTCAATTCTGACGGTTTACAACATTGAAAAGCCGCTTTCAGGGGATGGTGTGGAAATCTGTCCTTCGATCGAATACACGGCCTCTCTCATTAGGTTCGTTTTCATTGCAGCCATGGAGGTCGTTAGTATTTCTGAGAAGTCTGCAGCCGCCCGAAACCTTTCCAGTGTCGTTTCGTACCCCGAAGCGAACAAGCCGTGCATCTCATCAAACATAGTGGCATTGATACGACTGCATCCAGTTAAGTAGGTGTATTTTTCCATTGTTCAGTATCATGGCTGAAACTCGACCGGACAACATAAAAGACAATTTGTCTACACTTGAACATGTTCGTGACATCGATCGAGTAAATCGAGTCTACCAGCTTCCTAATATTGATACCTCCACACACATTCCTCTTATCCTGTCTGCCGCCTGCTGTAGTAGTTCTGTCCACGATCTTTTAGGGCTGCTTGGAATGGCGCCTACTTCAAGGAAATAAACATCATCAAACGGCATAGGATGGAGTGACGGCCGCCTATCAATTCGTGATATTGTAAGATCAAGCGTGCTGATTACCCCGGAAAGATTCGGGGGTTGCTTTGAAGGGTCACTTTGGAACCGTAGTAGAGCCATGCTCTGTGTTGCTAAAGGACAATTGTCCGGAAGAGCTACGTCCGGACCGTGCGAAAGGATGTAAAACCGAGTGAAGTTTTCTGAAGACAAGATCGAAGTGCTCACAACATCCAAGATAGGTTACTGACCTGTTCCATCCTGGATACCATCCTCCAAAACTTCTAGACCTTCATACATAGTAACAACTACCGATGAGCATATCGCCGCACAGGTCATTGGGTCTAGCCCATCTTCAGGGGAGAGTAGCTTTTGTGCCGCTTTCGCAGTGGAATCTATTGACACTAGGGAGGCGCGAGGCAAGTGTTCGGCTAACCACTTCCGACACTGTCCCAAAGCCTAAAAGAGGTGTGAAATGGAATTCGGAATCAGTCTCGTCTCAAAACGCACTTGTTCGTGGCTTAATACTTTCTCGATGTCCTCCAATTTCACCCCTCGACGGACCACTAGAGAGTGTTTCACTTTGAAAACCGTGACACCCCTCACATACGTTTCTTGACCAACCGCAGGCATACGCAAGATGTCATAGGTTTCAACAACCGAACCGTTTGTGCTGTTTTCCTGGGGTATTATTCCGAATGGCACGACAGCCGATAATGCCTGCTGCACATCTGATGTGACGATCATTTCCTTCTCTAAATCAGGCTAAGAGCACAGCTCACTTGTGATCGTTGCACGAGGAAGGTAGTCGACAGAGTCTCCAAAGAACTCGAACGCCGCCTGTATGGATTATTAACAAAGCAACAAGACAGCTGAGAAGGGATGATAACCTGGTGAGAGTAAGTTCCAAGTGGGCCCAGAAAAGCCAATTGCGGCCTCGTCGGATCGCCCGGAGAGGTTGGCATGTTAGAACGAAAATATTTCAAACCTGTTCTGATGACTAGATCGATCATATATGTACCGCTTCTAACTCGGTCGGTTAACTCTGGATTTACGTGGTAATAAGTGCGATATAATCATACTATATAGTTACTATATAGTCACTAAGCCACAGACTCATGGTCAAAAAAGCTGCCAGTCAAGTATGTTCTATGAAACTTTCGTAGGAACTGATGAATGTATCCGGATAATACGCCGATATCTCGGTCTGAATGACACGGGAAAGGAAGAAAGCATGTACATGTCCAGCAGCATCTTCTCGTACCGAACTACACTGACGCAGGGAGTGCTCATCTTCAGTACGTAATCCTACGAGGGGCGGAAATTTTTTATTTTCACCAGATAATGGTAAACTCTCCCGCTATAGAAGCAGTTGGGGGAGGTGCCTAGTTAGCTTGGGTGCAGAAATGTCTAGCACGCATGCTAACCGAACAAACGCAAGTTCAGCCTTGAGAGTTTCGATTTGCTGGATGCTACTAGTGCCGAGGGTTGCCTTTAGGAATTGTACAAGTTCAACCTGCCAAAACCAACAAAACTGCAATCTGCAAGTTAGTGTCACTCTGTTGCAACGGAGAGGACTATCTTATCGAACAGATGGGTCTGAAAGTCCCAGGACATGGTTCCTGGATGATATGGCGTAGAGGGTTTCTAAAATTCCCCCTGCAACATGCAAGATCGTCAGAGTGTAGAGGCCAAGTAGATAGTGACTTACGTATGTGATGATAAATGGGTAGTGTCGAGATGAGGGTCTGCACAATTGTGTACGAATGGGACCTCGAACTCATGCGGCAGAGACCACCAGAATGAAAAAATACGGTCATCTAGTTGATTGAATATGACCGCAGATCGAGCATCCAACTCGCTCCATCAATTCATTCCCATGGATGTCGATCCAGGGTCTCCAAGACCTTCCATGATTCTGTTGAAATTTTTGATACGAGAGATGATCATAAACATGGACCTTGATGTAGAGCGTGAATGAATCCGTTTAATCTGGAAGATGGACTAAGAATGAATCGCGAAGATGAGACCATTGGCGATGTTCTGGATGAACAGAGACCCGGATATGCATCAACAAAATGTCGAGAAAACATCCTCCCTACTGACTCTTCCATCTAGCTTTGCTTTGGGGAGAGATAAAAATTGCGCAATATCATTGTCGTCGAGCGACATGGCCCAGCTATTTCCAGCACCGTACTGCCACTCAATCGTATGGGCCAACCAAAATGCATTATGGTGCGTTTCATCCTCCACAAAGGTAGTAGAATTTGATATTGACATCGAGTTTGCAATTATATTCAGCGCACGGAAAGGTGGGCATAGATTAAGACCAAGCGAGACTGCAATTCGTAACGACAGGCCGACTGTCCCGTGGAAATAAAAAGCTAAGGGGTATGTTAGTATCCAAACCCTCTGTTTTGAGCTAAAATAACCTCAGTCTACCTATAAGATACATTCGTATTTCCCGCATCAGCTCGCTCTGAAACAGGAACTGTTGGCTCACCTGGCTTGACTCCAAGTAATTCCATAATGGAATTATGGTCGCTAGAGCCATATGCATTGACACCTGTATTCTTTCATAAGGCGGAAATCACGCCGTGACCTTGCAGACATGGAAATAGTTTCTGTCCGTTCGTCGATCAGGTTTTTCGTGTGAAACGCTTGTTGTTCTGCAAAGTCAGTGGCAATCAAACCTTACTGTTGTCTATTTGCCACCACGAATAGCGACCCGATTGGACGGACAACGTGGAGGACGGCTGGGGGGAAATTAGGGCGATTGGACGGAAACGAAGAGCGGTAGAAAAGTAGACATATTGAGTATAGTCAAGTAACATGCGGAAGAAAATTAAAGAATACATTAACCCTAGCAATCCTGCAGCTAAGGCCTGCATTTACAGGATTCCACAAAGCGACTTACATTGATCGAGAATGTCCGGATGAGCAAGGTGCTGCGACCACTTCACCCAAAGGAGGCCGACAACAATTTTCTCTAGCTTTGTGTTACTGTAAGTTGGATTCTGGTTAATATTACCTAACTCTGCCGAAACGCCTCTTGTCTGCAAGTCATGAGATATCTGGAAGTGCCGAGAAGCTTGGCGCATGAGTGCGACTCTCTAGCTGTTTATATCGATTATTGGGGGTCGCAGGTGAAGCATTAGGTGTCAACGACCAACACATTTGACATTCGGTTGATAAGTTTATTATCACATAAAGAAAATTTACCGTCACCGAACGTGCACCCGAGGTTTGGAGGAACATAAAAATCCTTTTCACTGTTCGGCATGTACAACGGCATGGGAATGCAAACGGACACAAGCCGAGCAAGGTGTCACTGACCCTATTGCTTAGTGGCGAGCGGCTTTGATATCTTGGAGGCAGCACCAAGCACCATTTAGAGCACCACGTGAAGATAAGTCAATGGGCTTGGTAGTCTGGACCGTAATATCGGGAAACCGTACGTACCAATTTTCGTCTTCTGCACTGATGGCAAGCCTCGGATGGTAGCCTTTGGAGCCTCGACTCGGAAGGGTGAGTTTGAACGACAATATTAATACTTAATCTCTTTTCAGCACTCCCGCGCCATTGTCCCTCGGGTTGTCGGCTGGTAATTTGCTGAAAGGCCTGAGTCCTTGGGCATGCTTGATGCAAGCCACTGTGCGGAGTTAGTCATCGGACAAGTCTACCGGCACTACGCACAAGATCACGGGAGCCTGAGGACGTACTACTTCCCAGTGTTGATGTGATTCACAGCGCGAACACGCAACAGCTTCAATCAACTAGTATCCGGCATACACTGAAGTTGCGGGTCATTACCTCTCAAGACCATTCTTTCCATTCAGACGACGTGTACCTCGTGAACAGTAGAGAAGAGAGAGAAATAGCATACCGGTCGTAAAGTGAGCAGGACATAAATGGGTGTGAAATGCACTGAAGGAAATCGATCTACGAAAGAGATGTCGGAAAAGTCCAGCCCCGATCTCTGGTTCACATATTCCATCATACGATCACACATCCTCGACCACGTTTCTCCTTCTTTGGAGGGGGGTTCACTGGTAGATCGTGCATGAGAGCTGTACAAGGGGAACGGGTATACCACTCACGGACGGCCCGGATAGCTTCATCAAATACTGTTTTCAAACCTTTCTGAGTGAGGGCGGAGCACTCCAAATATTTGACTGCCCCTATGTCTCGAGCCATGGCCACGCCTTGACTGTATTGGATGGGCTGCATACGGCTGATGGATGTTGTTGATGGGTAACGGCGACGCCAAGTTGTTTCGAAATACTGACCGATCACGTAATTTATCGATGGTCGCAGGATCTTCGCGTAAATCCAGCTTGGTCCCAACTAGAACGACCGAGGTAGATGGTGCGTGGTGTGAAATTTCGGGCCACCACTGAGAGATGCGTGGGCTTGATGAAGGGTCCTCGGCAATCCAAGAAGACATACCTTGGTCCTGACGTTTTCGTAACTTGGAGGGCTGACTAGGGAGAAGCAAATCAAGAAGACGTCCGTTTGGGGGTAAGAGAGTGGACGAAGACGATCATAATCTTCTTGTCCTGCTGTATCCCACAAGCCAAGGGAGATAGTCTTGCCGTCCACCATAACGTTCGCAGAATAATTATCAAATACTTCTTCCGCGTAAGCAACAACTGCACTAATTTTGAGTAATGAAAGTACCTGTTGGTATGTATTCTCCCTGGTGCCTTGCTGTCAGGAGTCACGTATTGATTGATGTGTGGGACAAGAACTCACCGGAAAGGCATTTGTGGTATAAGATATGAGGAGGCACGTCTGGTAGCGTACGATAAGCAGTACTATTGGAAGGTTACAAGTCTCTGCTTGCCTTTCCGACGGCACCATCGCCCACCACGACACCTTCAGGTTCATGTCGTGAGGAATAGACAGATCATTTTCGTAGCGAGACATACATTTGATGGCTTGCATTATTCTCGTTCACGACAGACACTCGGGGGGTTGGTTGCAGCGGAGTGTTGATCAAGTTGCTAATTGTAGGGGTGAGGACGTTCTCGCCGGTGGGTCTGGCGTGCTCACCTGCGTGTGAGGCTGAAATAAGAGCGAACGAGTGATATAGTGAAGGTGTTACTGGGCACGAAGAGAACTCCTTGATGCTAGCCTGATATGCTTGATGAGACTCTAAACGCGGGAGGAACACCGCCCGCCAATTTTTTCACACGCCTGGCTGGTTTTGGTACGCGACAAAAAAAAATACACGGCGATTGCAAAACACTATACAAGTAGGATACGCAGCGAGTACAAAGATCAAACGTGGTTCCATGTCCATGGAGGACGTGGTATAGTAAAACAAAGACAACATCAACTAAATGAATAGATAGCTAATCCCACTCACTCAACGCTCGTCCGCCGTCTCTTCGGTGGAGGCGAGTAGAGGTGTCTACTGCTCAGTTTCTCTGTCGGAGATCCAGGGGAACCATCAGTGAGTACTCTTTCCACTTCCTCCTCGTCGTTCTCCATGGGGGAACTCTCAGTGCCATGGTTAGACTGAGTTCGACACGTAGACAGCCTGAAAGGAGCCATTAAACCGATCCCAAGGCCCACAAGGCCAGCTTCCAGTTCTGGTGCACCCACATCAGAGTGGCGGGCATTTCTAACTACGGGACTTTCAGTTTCGGAGGAAGATCTAGAAGGTGATGGAGTCCTTTGCTCTGCGTGAGGCTTCTTTGGTTCTGGTAATGATTTGTAGAGTCCGCCGAATGGATCTTCGTTCAAGGACCGGATGGGACTCTCTGCTCCATTTGTGCTGGTGGACGATAATGATGCGTCAGATAGCCAGTCACCGTGTAGATCGAGCGAGGAGTTCATCGTAGAGGGTTTGCGACAATGCAAGCGTCGTCGGAAGCCGCCGCCGAGTGGTGAGTCGTTGATGCGTTTACGAAGATCAAGTGCATGAAATGGTGATTGAGTATCGGAAAAGAGTTGACGTGGAGAGGGCCGAAATATGACCGGGGAACTACCAAACGCATCACTGAAGGGCTTACTGCGTCCGACTGCACTGGAAGGTGTATGAATGATACTTGCAGTTCCCAAGCTAGGAGAACTGGTGTCACTCGCAGACGGTTTGATGACTGGGCTGATGCCACCCCGGACTAGCATTCCAAGACACAACTCCCGAGCCCTTGAGTGTAGCGGATGACTTGGACTTGGAAATCGCCATGGCTGATCCGAGGGGAGGCGTGGTGGGGAATGGCGGAAAGATGGAGTTAGAGTTGGATCGTATGGAGACATAGGGAGTGTAACTGGTGCGACGGGTGGAGACGAAGTCACTTTGTCCAATACGGGGCTATCCCGAGGGGAATCCTCAGAAGTGCCGACTTCGACTGCAGCGTCGGTGGGCGAATCATTACTCGAGGTTGGGTTTAGCTGAGAAGAATCTTGCTGTTGAGCTAGTGACGCAGATGGCGAGGTAACACTCTCCTCTAGATCGTCTTGATCTGTGCTCTGGACAGGGCTGTCCGAAGGGACAAGAAAAGGGCGTGGTTTAGATTTATTAACACTGTGTAGGTCTGCGGATGTCTTGCTAACTCTGCGTAGATCTGACGATAAATTCTCCTTGTCAGAAGCGATGGTGCGGTGATGATCCCCTATTAAAGTGTCAAAGGGCGAATAGGAAGTATCGAACAATTAACCTACTGTTTGATCCTCGACCACTACGGATACGATCATTGCCATCGCGGCGGTTTGACATTGCAATCTTATGTTTTTCGTATACATGACGGCGCCACATACTTTTTGCATTTACGCCTGCATATGTTCTTCTACAGAAGGTGCAACGCAGTCGTGGCTCTGCCCCCTCCGGCCAACCGTCGAGGCCGAGCGTTTTTAGGTCCTTTTTCTTTGCGGGACACCAGCCTCTAGGGGGCTCAAGTTGAGGAGGGTAAGAAATGGCACTGGGGTTCATCGAGGCGGAAGAAACGAAATCGTTGGGATCCAAGAACCACTCGGGATTGGCAGCCATGAGAGAATAAGAGAGACCTTCGGGATAGCGGTGGGCGTCGGGAAACACAATGAATGGGGGATGAATGAAGACAACGTTGGGATCCGACGGGGAAGGATCCATGAGAGGGATGTGCTGGGCTAGAGATCCATGATTCCGAGTGGGGGGTAGCTTGGATGAATTTGGAAGATTCGGTGGAGAAGCGTTACTGGGTGCATAAGGTTTAGGATTGAAAGAGTCAGCGGCGGGAGTGAAGAAGGGATGACGGCGAGAAGAGGCGTCCGA
>JBBPLE010000011.1:175692-211504 GCA_038089675.1 Boletales sp. KT-2023b
ATTGGTGTGCACTTATTTCACTAAAATTTAAGCGGAGTTGACACGTTCGTCACGCACACAACGCGTAAATCACGTGATTCTTATTAGAACTATGTACTACATTAACAGACTCAAATAGCTGTTGTACGGCGATGTGAAACTCGTGCTCAGAGATAATAAATGTCCTCGCTCACCCAGCCATCATAATGAGACCACCGAGCGGTGTTATAGGACCAAAAATTTTGGCCCTTTCGAAATGTTAGCAGCTGAGCCGAGCGTCGTATGAGATGCATACCGTATCAATACGAGCGTCATGATGCTCCCAGAAAACAATACGGCGCCCGTTAGTATCGCTGGTCCAGAGAAGCGACAGACAGAGAATCTATGGTGCATGGATACAAGCATCAGTCCGAGTCCGTTTACGATCTTGCCTTGCATCGTCAGTCATCCCGCAGTCGCGTAAAGAAACACCATACCGCATAGTGGGACGCTGTCTCCCAAACGCGCAGGTCTCTAGCAGTGATTCCTGCCCGGCGCTCAAGTCCATGGGAGCCGAAGGCTCCCGTGAACATTCCAAGAAATGCTATAACGTCGCCCCGTGAGTTAACACACTGGTAGATGGAATTTTTGAGACCGACCCAGCGCAGCACCCGACCTCCATAGAAATGGAGAACCAGCGTGATTGGGCAGCAACGGCGACAATTCGGTCATCGAGTTACTGAGGCCCAAGTTCAAGTTAGCATTTGCGTATTTAAAGAAAAGGACATACCTTATTTGGAATTACATTCTCACCACTCAAATCCTACACTCTTGCCTTGTAATCACTCCTACAATGGCCAAAGTTCAAAAGAAAACGGGTAAAGGCCGTCTCGACAAGTACTATAAACTTGCCAAGTGCGTACAATATAAATCCGCATTTTTTTCCTTGTCCAATCTTTCCAAGAGAACAGGGCTATCGTGCTCGCTCAGCTTTCAAGCTCATCCAACTCAACAAAAAATATGCTTTTCTCGAGTCTGCGCGCTGCTGCGTCGATCTTTGCGCGGCTCCCGGGGGTTGGCTTCAGGTTGCAAGCAAGTACATGCCGACCAACAGCGTGATCGTCGGTACGACCTATCGCATTCATTCTTGATCGAATATACACACAATACCCAGGTGTCGATTTGGTACCGATCAAACCAATACCAAGAGTTGTGACGTTTGCCGCAGATATCACCACCACTCACTGCCGCAATCTCCTCCGAGATGAACTCAAAGACTGGAAAGCAGACGTAGTGCTCCATGATGGTGCACCCAATGTCGGTACTGCATGGGTCCAGGATGCCTACAGCCAGTCTGAGCTCGTCCTTATGAGTTTGAAATTGGCAGTTGAATTCCTCGTTAAAGGAGGGACATTTGTCACAAAAGTCTTTCGAAGTGTCGATTACAACAACCTCATCTGGGTTTTCAGCCAACTATTTGCAAAAGTAGAGGCCACGAAGCCACCTTCCTCGAGGTCAGCTGACATGTCACCACCAAGCTAGCCACTCAGTGTCCTCTACAGAAATGTCTCTGCAGAAATCTTTGTCGTGTGCCGGGAGTTCCTTGCTCCGAAGCATATTGATCCAAAATTCCTCGACCCTAAGCATGTATTCAAAGATCTGGGCTCTGCGCTTTCGGGTCTCGATAAAGGTTCATCAGCTAACAACGCGATGGCTAACGTCTTTCAGCCAGAGAAGAAGCGCAGGAAGCGGGACGGATATGATGACGGCGACTATACCCTTTTCACCAAAGCCTCTGCGAGCGACTTTGTCCGCAGTCTGGAACCTATCAATGTACTCGGTCTCGCAAATACAATTTCGTTTGAAACGGACGAGGAGAAACAGTGGGACATTCATCTTCCATGTTCCGAGTCGACCCATTTGAACTTTTGTGCAGATGGCTGAAATTTGCTATTACTACCCCAGACGTTAGAGCCAATTTCGAAGACCTCAAAGTGTTGGGTAAAGGCGATTTCAAGGCCTTGTTGAAATGGCGGAAAGCTGTACGAGAGGAGGTAGGCCTTTTTTGACGACCATTCTCTCTTTCTTCATCGCTTGCTTGAAGCTTGGCTTGGATACGAGGACTAGACCTGCTGCTGAACTTACGGGAGCCGTTGAAGTTTCTGAGGCGGTCGATGAGGAACAGCAACTTCAAGAGGAGGTGAGATTTTCACTGTATCTAGTGTTCCTTTGACTGTGTCCACGTCAGCTCGAGAAACAGAATGCGGAGGCAGCAGCAAAGGCGAAACGCGCTCGAAGAAGGGCGAATGAAATTAAAACGAAAACCATCCAACGACTGCAGCTGCAGATGACGGCCCCTCTAGATATCGGTCTTGATCAAAATGATGCATCACTGAGTCAGGGTCAAGATGATATATTTGACCTTATGGAGACTCAGAGGAAACTGCATAAAAACGGTGGTATTAGCCAGCTTGCCTCGGATAATGAGATGCCATCCAATGAGGAAGATGAAGCAGCGGAAGAAAATGACGGAGAAAAGTTTGGTTTCGCGCAAGAGAACGACGGAAGGGTATCGGTGCTTGAGGCTGACCTTGATAGCATGTATCATGCTTATCGAGAGAAGGCAAAGGCAAAGGACGCGAAACATCGTGTGCTTGAGGCGAGAAAGAAGGCATTTCAACCGAATGAATGGAACGGCTTACAGAACGAGAAGAGCGTCGAAAGTGATGACGACAGCAGTGAAAATGGTGGCTGGGAGGAAATGGCGGCGACCAAAGAGATTGATGACTTTTCTTCAGAAGAAAGCGATTATGATGAATCTATTTCTGGCCGGAAACGAAAACGACCTTATTCATCCATAGGGAAGGACACTGATACTCAACCCCCTTCGCGTGCCGCGCAAATTTGGTTTAGCCAGGGTATATTCAAGGATATGACGGAGTCAATTGAAGGGGATGTAGACCGCGTTGACGAGGAAATGGCCTCAGACTCTGAAAGTCAACGGAACGGCCAGGGGGAAAAAGTATGTCGCCATCTTGGTTGCATTTCGCTTCTGACGATGACAAGTCTGAGGGGAGTGATTTCGAAATTATTCCCGCCGAATCTGGGGAAGATGTTCCAATGTGGAGCATCGAAGATGAAAATGTTGATCAAGTGAAACAGGCCTACATTCAGAGTGCGAATCTAGACCTCATATAAGAACATGGCTGATTCCTTCGTAGGACGTGGCCTAACGACGGTCGGAGCTGTCACTCTTGCACAGCAGTTAGTCAATCGCAGAACAACGAAAACGAAGCTCCTGGACGATGGATTTAATCGTTATTCACTCAATTCCAAGGACGGCCTCCCTGCTTGGTTTCTGGATGACGAGGCAAAGCATTATAAGCCTAATATTCCCATCACAAAGGAGGCTGTTTCTGCCCTCAGGGCACGCCAACGTGCACTTGATTCACGGCCGATAAAGAAGATTGCAGAAGCCAAGGGCCGGAAAAAATTGCGAGCCACTCAGCGCCTCGAAAAAGCGATGAAGAAGGCCGAAGGTGTAAACGCGACAGCGGACATGTCTGAGCGGGAAAAGGCGCAACAAATAGAGAAGCTCATGCGTAAAGGTTTTGCGAAGGGCAAGAAGAAAGAAGTCAGAGTAGTAGTCGCCAAGGGTGTTCACAAGGGCATCAAAGGACGACCAAAGGGCGTTAAGGGGCGCTATGCCATGGTGGATGCTAGGATGAGAAAAGAGGTATGTTTTAGCATAGCTGATTTTAGAACCAACCCTTTTATTCATTCTCTATTTCATAGGTCAGAGCGAAAAAACGTAGGGACAAGGCAAAAAGTGGACATCGATAACTGCAAGCATACCTACGTTCTGTCATGTTTCTTTAGTGCATGATATGACTTGCACGTGCGTGAGCTACAACTAGTAAAGAATCATTCTTCTGGGTAAACCAACTGCGATTTATCTTTCGATTCTGAGGACATCACACTGAGTTGGTCGCAAGCTTCGAGGAAACGCTCCCAACTCGGTCCTCCAGTAGCACCACTGAGTTTCACCTAAAGACAGTCGAGCCTAGCAGTTACCAGCGACGGAGAACTGACCTGGCAGAGTCCCCTTTTCTGGGTGCTTTGCAGATCTGTCGTGTTCTCTTGAGAAACTTCTACCACGTCACCTGGATAGCAACCACTCGAGATGGATGATAGGGTATTCGAGTCGTTACTCTGTTTCGAGTTCAAGATGTCGTAGAGGTAATATTCCCTTCCTTTGTATCTGAGTGCCGCTGGTGGGTTGGGTTGAGAGGATCGGGGCACACTCATTGTTAAGCTACAGGGACTGCTTAGTTTTGCGACTTTAATAATAGGGAATAACGAACGAATCATGAAGCTTGTCTGCGTATTCTCGGAGGACCTGTGGCTGTTGCATCGAGGTAACAGTATTCCAAGTGAAAACACAAAATTGTATATCCATTGGGCTGAGTTACAAAACGTCAGAAAGTCAACCATCCACTGAGGGCACACTGACCGGTCTGGCAACATCAAGTTGACATATACCTCGTCACCTGCCTGGCAGCTAGGTTCCCGCTTGTTGCCCAACACCTCGGATAAACTACTTGAGTGAGAAGAACTTGTTTGGGATAAATAGGGGTCTGCGCTGGATTTCGGCTCATCCAGCAGTAGCACATCCTCGAGCTGGGGAGCGTATTCAAGAGGTTGTGCTTCTTCAGCACTGGTGGACGAAGGACAAGAAAGTTCCATCTCGAATTTCAAAACGTGTTGTGGTGAATTTGAGGTATGATCAGTGATCTGCGGTAATGTCCTATAAATCAAACGATGAAAAATTCTTTGCTTGTCAACAGTGACCGTCATCATGGTAGATGGAGTGCTGTGAGAGTGAAAACGTTAGCATCAAGTTGGTTGAAACCCAGGAATACAGACCTCGGCACAAATGTTAGTAATGTACCAGAGGTTTTCACCCATTCGAGGGCCTCCGGAAGAGATAGAGCACCGCTTAATGGAGGAAGTACTGAGTCACGTAAATTATCACCCGATGATATTAGGATATGGCCTAGCCTGGGCATAATTTAGTGGCAAACTTGGAACCAAGTAACCTGCATACGAAGCCGTGACAGTTCTTTGACGATACGAGATATTGTCAGGCGTGGTTGAGCATACGAGTTGGCTAAGTCCCACTGCGTCACCCCTACAGCTGTTAGCCATGCCACTGACCTTACAAAATACTCACTCATCAAGATTTAGCAGGCGGTTTATGTTGTTAGTTAGGCCTCCGGTGGATGCTATATCTTCGCAAGAGTCGACTCCTAACCAGTCTGCGATTCGACGCAATCGGAATGCACCACCGGAATGCATCGTCCATGGAAACGTGGAAGGAGCAGCGAATGGATATACAGCATACCTTCGCTGCTCAGAAATTTCAATGGGGGAGTCCCTCGACTTGACGGGTGGGTCGTAACAGACAGTGCGGTCTCGTGCTCCCACCTTGAATCCCGATGAATTTCAAACACACGGAAACAAAAAAAAAAAAACAGACCAGTGAGGCACGTAGCGCTAACCTTTCAGCAGCAGTGATGTCGTCGAGATTCTCGGCGCATATGCGAACCTAGGAAGAAATCAGCGTGTAGTTTGGATTGGGAATATTGAAGACACACCTTGCCTCTGTTGCCCTGATTTTCAACATATGCACCAGATAATCGGGACATGCGCTGTAATAGATCTGGTCGGATTGGACGACCGGATGGAAGTTCGAGTATCTTATCAATTATGCCCTAGTATGAAGTTCAATGGACGTATAAACACATACACTAGCAGTCCAACCTTTTTAAAAGAGCTGATATATTCGGTCACTCTTTTCAATGAGCCTCTTAAACCTTCGACACGTAATGCGAGGGGGCTGGATGTCAAGGATATATGAATGTTATACTGCATCGACAACTGCAATAGATTGGCTCCATCTTCACCGGACAGATGAAAAAAAAAAACACAAAAGATGGAGATTCGTTTTCCGCACCTTTTCCCATGAGCAGAAATAACTGACTAGGAGTGACAGTGAATGCTGCAAAATAGACCGTTGGAATGGATAGCGCATACAAGAGAAAGGACTGACACTTGACAAGCACTTCGGTCGCATCCCTCCGTTTTCTCTCCATCTCTTTCAAAGATGGCCAACCCCACGCCTTCTCTATTATCGACTCTGCATACTCGGTCTTCCGACGTGATGAACGGGTCCATATTGGGTCGAGCTTGTAAAGCTCTGTAAACCGGCGGAGTTGATTCTTGCTGAAAGACCGGCAAAGGGTTTCCAGCAAACTGGTGTATTCTGCGGCATACCGTGATGAGTCTGGTCGCGAGAAGCTCTCTGGTTTACATTGTTCAACGTCGTCCAAGGTCGGTCCCAAATCAGTAGCCTTGATAAATGCAAGGTAACGATCGAATGGAGTTGTCTCCCGTGGATCTTTTATCTCCGTTGCTGGATGACGGGAACCATTCTGGATTGCGGTTCGCGCCCTCTCACTTGGAGCGGCGGAGATGGAAGTCCCAGGATCTTGGACACGACCAGCAATGGAAGCGGGCTGCGAGTAGTAAGCTCTGGTACAACGAGACAGTAGGCACTGTGGGCTACACAGTGAACGACGACACCAAAAGACCTGCATAAAGCACAGAATTGGTTTGAATGAACTGGACAACAACGACTAACTGCACGTGACCAAAACTACGCGAGCTTCTCATCAAATCTTTTCCGCATCAGGCGCAATAATGAGTCCCTTATCGTCATCCTCTCCGATCTCGCCTTCCCAACCATTCTCTGTAAGGTATTTCAAGAATTTGGCATCCTCGTCCGCGAGGTCGACCCCCGTCATATCTGGCACAAAGAAGTATGTCACTAGCACTCCCGTGACACCGCAAATAGCAGCAATAATAAAAGTCCAGCTTTACCGGATACGTTAACTCGGGTCTCGCAAATAAGTATTATTCATACCGTTTACCAAGATTATTCTGAATGGGCGTGAACGCCTGTGTGCCAACAGCAGCGCCAGTTTTCCCGATGGCCGCAGAGAGACCGTAGCATGTCCCACTAACAATGCGTATGCGTATAGAATCTCAGCCACCGAACATACGTGTAACAACATACCGCACTGGAGTCGCATACGACCTGCACAAAACGTCGTCGAGCTTCGAACAAACACAGAAGAGCGGACGCACTCGGAGCTCGTCAAACCTAGCATATCTCCTGGTCCCTACCACCAACATGAGAAGTCTCCATCAACATCAATCTGAGTGTCACATACCATGTTCCCGAATGATTGCATCAACCCATAACTGAAAATGACACAGCTCAACTAGTCTTCCTCCACTGACTAGCAACTTACAATACCACAAAGAGAGGGATGATGGTCGTGATTTTATTGTACGAAAGCCCAATGATGAGACCCTGAAAGGCAGCTGGTAAATCATATATCCGCCTCGTCGCTCAAGGGTACTCCCGGGTACCCGGTCTTGACTACAGCGACACGTTCTTGCCGACAGTCCGACTTGCTAAACTGAGGACGCAAGAGACTTACAAATACAAGATAACCGGAAAACCCCAACATCATCTAGAAGAATGAGTTATGAACAGAATACTCGAGCACACTACTTACAGTATTTCTCCTTCCTATCCGATTGCAGAGCCAAGCGCCAACAAAGACGCCAGGCAGGGCGATCGTACCGAGTAATAGCTGCCACTCAGCCGTTCTCTTGATATCACTATCGTGTATTACGCTGGAAATAATCGTCCCAGAGAACACGCCATTCGGAAATGTAACCTAATGATTTGTATACCATTGAAGTCTTGATAAAACCGAAGAGACGGTACGTACAAAATCATACAGAAACCTGAGAAAAATTTAGATGGCATTCGGTCATCCAGTTTTGAATTCGCACCATGCTCCACAAGTGCCAATAAGGGCCCGCCAATAACGCTTCAGTACCAACCAGTAAGGAACACGGCCTGGACAAATGTTCAACGGAGTCCTCATTTTAGCTCAAAATATTCATTACGTTTGATGGCACCCTTCCGATAAAGCTTGGAGCTGAGCATCCGCAGACGAAAAACGAGCACCGTCAAAGGCAGGAGAATACCGAATCCAAAGGAAACGCGCCACACAGTCTGAAGATGCTGTTCTCCAGCTGCAGAGAGCACGACCAAGAACACGGAAACGGCCAGTGGCCCACCGAACTGATTCAAAGAATGTCATTGATTCCAGGACTCGAAGAGTGAACGTAAGTAGTTACCGAAAGAACAAAATTGGTAACGATGATAAAGACTGAGAAAAGGTCAAGATTAGAAAATGGAAATTAGACGAAGAGTACCTGGCCCGCGACTCTGAATAGATCTCTCATTCGCTGCTTCACTCGCGCTCGTCGAGGAAGCAGGGTATTCTCCACCAACGCCCTGTAATGATCAACGATAAAGACGATTGTGCTAATGAGTGACTTACTACGCCGGTGATTCCTCGCGCAACCGTCAGGAACCAAAAGAGACCAAGTGCGCTCCCGTTGGCGCCATGAGCGGCCGTTCCCAGGGTGGCACCGAGAACGATGAGCAAGGTGGTAGTCACGAGGGCGACCTTGCGGCCAATTCTATCACAAATAAAGCCAACGATAACCTGCCCAATAATAGCGCCTGGCGCCTGGGTCAGCATTGCGATGACAGCACGTCCAGAATGTACCGACCGACAAGAAGAGCATTTGACACTTGGGTAGAGATAGTTGATGTGTACTCTGTCGGGTAAAGCTTCTTGAAGACGACCTAGAGAAGACGGTGTGGAACTGGAGATAGAATTTAATGACAGATGACCTACGTTTGACATGGTCATCAAGTTGTTTTGATCTGCAACGCGACTGTTCAGCTGGCTTTGCGGAAGTGTCGAAATGAAACTTACAGCCATCACTGATCAAACCAAAACCAGATGCAAGGATGGTGAGCCAGGCGCTGAGCGACTCCTTTTCGTTCAGTTTATGGGCAGTCTCCTTCAGAGCCGTCTCGTAAGCGTGGATGGAGATATTACGGGGGCCACTGATATCATTTCCCTCGCGGGAGTCCTTGTCAACTGACATGGGATATAGTGTGTGAAGACCGATGCAAAGACTTGATCCAAGCAGAGGGGACACTTTTATACAAAGAACGCACGTGTCTTGAATGAGAAGAACAGGGTGATAGGATGGCGCATTATCAAGGCACATACCCTGGTATAATCCTGGAAATGCACACTGGCGAGACAGAGCCAAGGTTAAAAGATGCGCGTTCCCGAAAGTGTTGTAGCATCATGCATCAGATTAATATGATGACGAGAAGGTCACCCAAGATCACCTTTTTAAATTTCCTGCACGTTCGTCGTGTGCTGGCACATGTGATGCATAAACCCTAACCCCAAACAAGACAGTCCAATATAGAAACGATAAGTATTGGCTTCCTGCTACCAAGTTCGAGACAACGGGCAAGGTCGTTGCATAGCTTGTTTGAAGGTAGTCTTGGCTTTTTCACGGAACTCGTGAATTTTTTTTGCTTATGATCCTCAGCTGGTAAAATCAACTCAAAACCTTGTCGTGCCAGATGGCCATCCCAAATGGTACTTCGCATCTCAATCTCGACGATGGACTCGATTTCACGGATATTGAAGCCAAGTAGGCAACCCTTTTACGTGCATGGGGAAGCGTTTATGACTCCTCTCAGATATCACGTCGCCCCCGATGATAGCTTGGACAACGTTATCGTCGTGGATGGTGTCCCCGTGATCGATAAATCAAAGCTCGATAAACTTCTCACAAAAATTTCCAGAGAGTTCACCAAGAAGGGCGCACCCCTTAAACCTGAAAGCATCTTTGTTCCCTGGGACAATTCTTCAGGGAAAAGCAAAGGGTATAACAACACTCTTCGCATCGACACTACTACTTATTGACTATTCCGCAGCTATATCTTCGTCGATGTAGGAAATACAGACGCAGCAACATTCGCGATTAACGCCATGCACGGCCATCCCTTCGATTCAAAGCACACTTTTCACATAAATCGGTTTACCGATGTTGACCAATATGCGAACATGGACGAGATCTATGTTGAGCCAACGACAGAAGAATTTCATCCAAAGGTTCGAGTATGAAACTTGTTCCTATTTTCTCGTTAATTATCAGCATAGGAGCATCTTCGGGCCTGGCTTGCCGATCCTCAAGGACGTGATCAGTATGTCACCTACCGCGGTGATGATGTAGAGATACATTGGCATGGGAAGCCATCTCAGTGTGAAATAGCATATTCAAAAAAGGTCTGGCTCGAAGTTGTAACACTCGGCATTGTTGACATATTCCGCAGAATTGGACCGAGCTCTATGCTTCATGGTCTCCCCTTGGCACATATTTTGCAACTCTCTTTCGCCAGGGAGTTCGTTTGTGGGGCGGTCCTTCTTGGGAGCCCCAGCAACGTTTTGCTCACCCTTTTGTCAAGTTGATCGATTTCTCTCCTTGTGAGAATTATCTCGTCACCTGGTCGCATGATCCCATTACGGTGTCTCCAAATCTTCCCCAGGGTTCGGAGTACTTTTCCCCGGAGGATGAGGGCAACAACATTGCTGTCTGGGATGTCAAATCGGGCCATCTGATCCGCACATTCCCCACATCTCTTTTTGAAAGCGAGGACCTTTTGATGAAAAAACAAATGCAATGGCCCGCACTCAAATGGAGTGCAGATGACAAGTATGTCGCACGTGTAACACCAGGTCAGCAAATTAGCGTGTACGAGCTCCCTAGCATGGGTCTCCACGATAAGAAGAGCCTGAAGATCGAGGGTGTTGTTGATTTCGAATGGTGTCCTCATGGTGACAAGGATAGGGTCGAGAGTGAAAAGGCTGCTAGATCAGAAAAACCGCTGAAGAAAGCCCGGGAGAATATGCTTGCATACTGGACACCGGAAGTAGCCAATCAGCCTGCGAGGGTTACCCTCCTGGAGTTTCCAAGCAGACGGATTCTACGTCAAAAGAATCTATTCAATGTCACAGAGGTTCGTATCTTGCCTACGGCTCGTTGAGTGATTGATATTTATTAGAGCCTCTTCGTCAGTGCAAGCTTTATTGGCAAAATCATGGCGACTTCTTGTGCGTCAAAGTTGATCGTCACACAAAAACAAAGAAATCAATTTTTTGCAACCTTGAAATCTTCCGGGTTCGTGAAAAAGACTTCCCAGTGGAAGTAGTGGAGCTCAAAGGTTGCCCTTCTTGCACTGGATGTCTACTTTTGCTGACCGGAAACATAGACACTGTAACGGACTTTTCGTGGGAACCAAAAGGCGAACGATTTGCTATCGTTGCTAGTAGTGACCCAAACTTGGGCAATCCAGGTCCAGGGATCACCATCAAGACTGACATCAGTTTCTATCAACTCGATCGAACCAAGAATGACTTCAGACCTCTCCGTATGCTTGGTGGCGTGTGACCTTTGACGTTGCTAATGCATTGTGTTAGGTACACTCGCGTCCCGTACGAGCAACACCATTCGGTGGTCACCGCGAGGACGACATGTGGTTCTTGCAACCGTAGGGTCGTCTACCAAATCTGAACTTGAATTTTGGGACCTCGATTTTGTCAACGAAGAACGCAGAGAAGGTCAGACAGCGGATTGGGGTATTGGTATCCAGCACCTCGGTTCAGCAGATCACTACGGAGTTACAGATGTAGAGTGGGATCCAAGCGGAAGGTACTTAGCGACAAGTGCAAGTGCATGGAGACATACGGTAATTTTCATGGAGAATGAGTGCCGGTAAAATCTGATCATAAATTAGCTCGAAAACGGATATGCGATCTGGGACTTCCGCGGGCAAGAGCTCGAGAAGCATATCCTAGATCGATTCAAGCAATTCATATGGCGGCCCCGCCCACGCACGCTGCTGACGAGGGAACAACAACGACAGATCCGTCGGAACCTGAAGGAGTATAGTCGCACATTCGACGAAGAGGACGCGGCGGAAGAAAGCAATGTCAGTGCGGAACTGATTGCGCATCGCAAACGGCTGGTCGATGAGTGGAATGCATGGCGGGCACGTTGCAAGCGTGACGTTGCTGATGAGAGGCGAGGAAGAGGACAAAGGACGGAGCGAAGAGGCGATGAAGAGGCGAAGGAAGTGATTGAGGAATGGATTGACGAGGTGGTTGAGCAGATCGAGGAGGTGGTGGTGGAATAAGGGAGTGGCTGTGCATACAATGTACAATGTCATCGTATGGTTAGACGCGCATCTAATCACCACTGCCATGTCACCAGTCGAACTATCTCCAGCTTCACAGACGGCCTCTACCTCGTCCACTCTCTGGGCACAACGTATGTATATCCTTTTCGTGCTTGCAGTGCATATACAATCCATTCCACCACAGCCTCGAAGGAATGGGTCATTCCTGCCAAGCCGAAGCCCGGCCGAAAGCCCAAGGAGACTAATGCCGGTGCAACCGTTCTTAAAGACGATCCTGTGGGTCCCCTCGTTCTCGATGCCCTCTTTAAGCTGATGTATTACTACAGGACGACGACATGTCTGGAAGCAGACGTATGCAGAATAGGCAAGATCATCCTTGTGTGTTCATACGGCATGTCGGATCTGACTGGATTCGTGCAGGGCTGCCCAGCGCGCTTTCCGTGAGCGCAAGCAAACACAGCTAGCAGAACTTCAGGCTCGTTTGCATTCGTACGAACAGGGTGAAATTGAGCGCAATGTCGCTTTACAGAACATCGCGAAGAAAATGAAAGAGGAGAACGAGGAACTTCGCAAAGAAAATCAGATCCTAAGGGAGAAAGTTGCCCGACTGGAGCAAGAACGCGACGAATTCCTTGACAAGGACAAGAAGCGAGCCTATGATGATACTACATCTTCTCCCAGTTTTCCGACTGACACCTCTGCGACGAAACGGGCCAGAGTCGATGAAGACAAGGAGGAAGCCCCTTCAAACACTTTCCCATCCACTTTCCCATCGTCGTCATCTTCTATGGTGTCCTCCCCTGATGACGCCACCCCAGTTGGCGGATTTTTCCCTGGAGGACCCGGGTCTCGAAACTCGATTTTTCCCACACCTCCCCCAATGAGCAGTCTTCTCACATTTACAGTAAACGAGGCAACGAGCTCTTTGGACAATCAAGATGCTACCGAGTCCTTCAACTGCATTTTATGCACCCCAGATGCACCTTGTGTGTGCAGAGAAATGTCGATTCAGGCAACCACTGATAGCAACAGCACCCTGCATCAACTTCCTCTTCAGAATGGAGGTCTCAGCAACCAGTCGATCATATCATCGAACCAGTCCGTGCACCTCGACACTCCGATCGCTAGTGCTAGTATACTGGATAACCTGCCTGCCTTCCAGGCATCCGTCCCTATTCGTCGTAGATCAGGAGTTCCGAGAGAAAATCCTGTATTCCCGGTCACCCCCATGGTCGTCAATCCTCCGTCTTCGGCTGCCAAGTGTTCAGGTGACCCCGATAATTGCAATGCTTGCGCCGACGACAGTTTCGGTAGAGCATTCTGCCAGGCAATCGGTCATACACTGAACTCTACCTTACCTTGTATTGATTGTCCCAAGAGAACCAATCAAGCAGATGAAATCTTGGTTGGGGGCTGCTGCGGCGATATCAGCAAATGCGGTTCGTGTGGCATAGCACCCATCATTTCCTCCACGGCACCCTCACGCACGCCTGAAACCATCCCAACGGATGATGCATGGCGCCAGCTCAAGTCACATCCTAATGTTGCCTTCGCGGACTTGACGTTGCTGGCAGAGGTAGTTGCGCGCAGATCAAAGTGTACTGGATCTCGTGTCGTCATATCGCCCGTACTAGGATCCGCCACTCCCGATCTCAGCAACAATAAACTACCTTCCAATCACGAAGCGATTTCTACGAGAGAAGAGCAATATGTGATGCTTACCGATCCCCATGAGCATTTCCGCCAAAAACAGAGACAGCGAGAATCGCCACCACAATTAGTTCCACAACATGTGCTTATCGAATGTGGGCGACGGAGAACGAGGGAGGTGAATGCTGATGGGGTTAGGGAAGCCTTACGGTTGTTGGACCAGAAGTTTGCGCACACTCGCTAGGACACTATTTGCTGTGGATTACTTGCTACAAATGTAGTTCATCCTTTTCCACAGAACGATGTACACATTATCCCACTACAAATCATGACCAGTACCTACCGTCAGGCTCCGCACAGCCAGGAGAGTCATTGTTGCATCTAGTGTTTCCAGTCCTGTAACACTCTGCGGAGTTTCCGGTTGAATGAACGTCCTTGTGGTTTCTTCCAGGTCGCAGCTGAATCCTCTGATTGACGAAATGTCTGCGCTAGTTGCCTGAGAGGTGCATGTTTGAGCTCGCTTGGAAGCGGCTTCACTTGAGGCCATAGCTCCAGCAAAACCTTTCTAGCTACGGAGTATGCTCCAACAGCAAAATATGCATGGGCAAGAGCATCGATGGCCGGTACATCGGGTATGATACCCGCGGCGACCATCGTCCGAAAAGTTCGCATCGCCAACCCAGGCTCCCCTTTGCGTCCATAGCCGGAGATAAGCACTGTCCACATCACCACATCTGGTTCAAAGCCAGCTGCTTTAGCAGATAGCATCACTTGCTCCGCAGCCTGCGTGTCTCCAGCCCGCATGAAACCTTCCATAAGAGAGGTAAAATGATAACGATTTGGATACATGCCCCTGTGGACCATGTGGCGAAATACAGACTTGGCGGTTCCAAGAATGGGATCGGCAATGCCTTCGTGCTTGAGCCACATCGCAAAGGTGGCCCTATCGCTCTTGATTCCTTTGCGCGAGAGAGCAAGAATGGTAGGTCTTATACAGGAACCGTTGTGCGAATGATGTCGGGTATCACTGGGATCAAAGTCTTCGGAATCGAGGATGACATTATTATCTTGGGACGCGAACGTGCGCCTCCTTGTTGATGAAAACTTGGCCGCAGTGTTATCCCATCCACAACCATGAACTTTATACTTTTCTCGACGCAAGGCATTACGAAGGATGATGTTGAGATGTCGAATGGTTGGGCTATGAGCCTTTCGTGATATGCGCCGCAGAACCTGGGCCAGCTGGCATGTTTCGATCTGTGCCATGCGGTCGAGGTAGTCAAGAAACACCTCGGTGGTGGCCGCATTTGATTGAATGCCATTTGACCGCATAATACGAATGATGGACCTTGCGCCGCTGAGCCCGCGGATTTGCATGACTCGGGACAGAGCAGCATTGAAGATGTGTGCATTCAAAGGGATGTCCTTTACGCTGATGGGAAGTATAGGTATGTCTTTCACGGATAGAAGAGCGAGCACACTCTGGGCATCCGCGTCTGACTCGAGCATCGAAGCCAACAAGCCCATAGCCATGTCATCACGACTGCTGAGAGAATATGTACGAATAAGAGCGGCTACCACACCGGCATCGGGTTTGACACCGGACTCGAGCATGCGATTCAAAACATTGTGAATCCGATGGAATTGACCCTGCCCGTTCAAGTAACGGATCAAGATGGTGAAAGTAGCCACATCCGGGCGGATCACGGAGGGTGTTCGAGGGGAAGAGGTGGAAGTACCAAAGGACAAAGACAGGGCGCCATCGGCTCCTGTGGTAGTGCCTCCTGGCTGATGGGCGATTTCTCTCACAGGAGCAATCATTCTGTTGAAGTATTCCATGGCACTGGATTCGTCGCCAACATCCAGAAAATGTTGAATGATGCTGTTGAGGATTCGGGTGGATGACTGGACATCGACATGAGGTAAGGCGTCGAATGCTCTGGCGTGAACCTGATGGTCCAAGCCTAACGATCGATATGCAGTGACGATGAGCGCGTGAGTAGAAGGGTCGACGGGAAAACCGGCTTGCTCCATAAGCTGTAAATTTCTCTTGGCGGATACCAAGTCCCGATTGCGAAGGTGCCCAGACACGAGGAGGTGAAACGTTCTTCGAGTGGGGAGAACGTTTTCGCGGGTGAACTCCCCGAGCACGTGATCTAAGCGAGCAAAACGATGACATTCTATCAAGGCTCTGATCTTCCAGTTGAGAAGACGAGCGGTTGTTTTTGCGCATTGGTCTCTTGCGAGGGATACCAAAGGGGGAATGAGGGACCAATGCTCGCCGAGGGAGAGCTGGTGGACGACGGACTCGAAGTGGTTCGGCTTGAAACGGCAGCCTAGGGCATGCGCAAGGGACATTACGGAGTGGGCTCTGGAGGGCCTGGAAGTAGATGCCAGAAACTGTGCGAGACGCCTGGCAGACTCTCTCTGACGGATGTAGCGACGGAACTTGAAGGAGGCATTGACGTGAGATATGATGGAGGTGGCATCCCGTTTCGAGGCAGAAGAAAAGGCATCGATGACGTCTATCATACCAGAAGGGAACTGGCCACGAGCGTCGGGTAGAACCCATGGACACGGAGCGCGCGGGGAAATGGGTGGTGTTTCGAGACACAACGGAGGACGGGACTTTCCGAGAGCAAGTGCAGAATAAAGAGAACGTGTTCGAGGGACGAGTCGGGCGTTGTACTGGCTGTGTACACGGCCAACTCCCCTTAGCATGGGCGGGGTATGGACCCTATTGGGGTAAATATGAATGGGGGGTACCAGGAGGAGAACATACGGAATACGCACGCGCTGTGTTCAGAGCCAAGCTGTATGTACTGTAGCTAGTTTTGCTAAGCTAGTGAAACCAAAATGTGATGTGAAGTCCGGATAGAGCCGAGTAAATTGCCACGGTAGTAGCGGAAGCGAGTCTGAGTCGCATTAGAATCCCAGGTGCCAGTGAGTTGTCGGGGACACCGTGGCACGCACGAACGTATGCCACGGCGGTGAGAACGTTCCGGCGTTCAGAAACCAGCGCCAATGTCCTGAATTGACGTGGCTGTGATCGGCGGTGCGAGATAATAGACGGTGGTACGTTTCGTTCTGCGGTGTCTACTGACATTAATAATAATAGATATCATGATATCCTGTACTCGTGTCCCAGGTCAGTCCAAAGGTGTGCCTTGTGAGTCATACAGAAATATCCCAGACGCTCATTTAGACCCTCCACGTGGAGTAACGTTCCGCCGTACGCGGACTCTCGTTCGGACTCGGGTGTAGCTTTATGCCCAAGGCGCTGTTTTACTTTGATATTCATTTTGCAGGAATGGCGACCCACTGCCTGTTCATAGCAGTGTCGTCGAGTCACTTCCGTCCTCGCGCGCCGCGATCATTCTCGGCCCTCTCGTTCTCACAAAGTTGCATCCTCTAATCTTGATTCGTCCGATCCAATCAGCTCCCGCCAGCTCTTTACGGCGTCAAGTTCCTTTGCCGTCACAGATCTGACTTTCCAACAACACTGCAGTGCCTGCGACATGTTTCAACCTTGCTCCATCACCGCGACGGTGGCTATTCGTCCTCGACATCCTCTTCCTTCAATCCACATTTGTCACTAGCTCCGTTTCGGAGCGCTATGACTCCGGACCTGACTCCCTGTACAGCATGCATATAAAGGCACTAGCCCCATCCGCCTTCCCCTTCTTCAGCCCCCCCTCCCATGCATTCATCCCATCTCACGATCCTCGAGCACAGTTCTGCGCTCCACCCGTCTGCTCCGGCCTTTATGATCCCACGATCAGATCCCACCACTGGTCAGGTACATGATTGGCTTTCCATATCATATCTCCAGTTCAAGCAGGATGTCGAGCATACTGCCCGCTACTATCGTCGGTTGCTCAAGTCTGTTGGCGTCTCAGACAACTCGGTCGTTGGTCTATGGTGGGTCCCATGCATCTATCTCTATCTCATCTTCTCATCCCCACGTAGGCTTGGTGGTATGACATACCAGGACGTTCTCCATATATATGGCATCTCGAGAGCGGGCTATGTCCCTCAGTTGTTCAGCATACGTCTTCCGAATCCTGATGTTGTCCTCGAGCTCCTTCGTAAACAGAATGCCCGTGCTCTCATATATTCCCCCGAGTTCGCCCGCACGACCCTCAACTTTCCTTTAGCAGCCTTTATTGCAACTGAAAAGGACAAAATGGAGCCCTGCTCGGAAAAATTGCCGCCACTCTCTCCTAAGGATGGGGATCAGCCCGTCTTCATCTTTCACACCAGCGGGTCTACATCAGGCAGTCCCAAGCTCGTCCCTTGCAGCCAACAATGGTTAAACTCAATTGTGACCAAGGCCAAGTTTATCTGTACTCCTCGCGATCCGCAGCGCAGAGATGTCACTACCTGGTTGTCAGTCCTGCAGATCATTCTTCATCTTTGTTCGTACTGATTCTCTTCTCGCAGAGGTAGCATGTGTCACATCGCTCAAACCTTCAGTGAGCATCAGTTTCTCTTCCTCCTGTGATGATCCTGACGTGTCCTTTCAAGTGCTAATCGGTTCTTTGCAACACGGAACCTGCACTATTCAACCAACCAAAATTGCATTCTCCTCCGAGGAATTGGTCGACATGATTCACCGGTGTCACCTTAACCGTCTAAATCAATTTTCTACCTTCCTTTCCTCCCACCTTCGTAATGCCCGCTTGAATCCAAAACTTTTGGAGCAACTTCGGAGTCTCGACGAGATTATCTTCAGTGGCCTGCCGCTTCATCGTGAAGACGAGGAATTTGGTTTCCGCAATGGGCTCCAAATCGTGGTACGCTACACAGTTTTGGAATACAATGACATTATTTTGAGTGCTCCGCAGAATCTTTTTGGAAACACGGAATGTGGCGCCATGCTTCGCTCTATAGGAGGCGGTGGTCGGGACGCTGGACTGCTCCGTGCACTCCCGAGCACGTCATATGCGTTTATTCCCATCGACGCCACCTCCGGACATCAGTCATCTGCACAGTTACTGGAGCTGGTAATCTTGGCCGACTCTGGAGATTGTCCAGATGCTTCCCTGAGGGGTGCGGATGGACATTTTCACACTGGTGATTTGTTCCAGGAAATGGCCGAAGGCTCATATGTTTTTTGCGGTCGCAATGACGACTGGATCAAGAGCGAGAATAGTTTGCGCTGCGATACCAGGTATGTCACATGTCATTGTTTCAGGGCCGTTGATTTACGGACTTTTTCAGGGCCATTGAAGACAACGTCCGGGCGACGTGTGGCGATCTCATCCAGGATTGCATCGTTGTTGGCACAGGCAGGCCATCGCCGGCGCTGTTTGTGGAACCCGTCACCGGGATGGATCACGCCAAACTTAAGAGAGACATCATTCGTAAAACCAGAGCTTTCCACAGCAGGCGCTATCTCCACGAGCGTATCGTCTCTCCGGATTTGATCATCATAGTTGCACCCAAAACACTTCCCAGGACGGCGACGAAAGGGAATATTAGGCGGCAAGCAGTCGAAGAAGCTTACAGAGTTGACCTGGACAACATCTATAATTCTTTGCGATGAACAATGAACAATAAAGGACTAAATTACTCTGGTTATTTAACATGAATACCTTAATATCTGAGGATACTCGTCGATAATTACCCTACATACAGCCAAGAAACTAATACATTGTAGCTATTATTGCATGATACTAACACTACGAAATCAATACGTTGTCATCTGTGATGCATAAGGTGAAGCGAACGGTATCACGAGTTCCAGAGGACCTTAAGAAGCAGCAGATTTGATTGGTATCGACGCACGCCTTCTCGTCAGGTGTTTCGTGGAGCGGCGCATCATTAAGCGGCGCGGCATGGGACGGGCCAGACGACGGAGATGACAAGGCGATATGATGAGCAAGATGGAACGGAGATGAGGAATGACCGGTATTCCCCGGCATCTTGGCGCCAAGACCTGCTAAGTCATGGACGATGGCAGGAAAAGGATGGAGATGTTGCTTGTACAACGACTCGGAGTGAGGTAGGGCGGGGTTGAGTGCCCAGTTTGTGAGGAGAACGAGAGGGCCATGGGAACGGCGGACGGCTTGGATGGCATTGAGTACGTGATGGAGCGGAGGCAAGAAGGCCCTATCTCGGGCGATGTCGCGCAACTGCTCGGTAGCAAAGCGGTCAGGCCAGTAGAATGAGCTGATCGAGTCTATAGCGAGTACGGCCATTTCTTGGTTTGGCATGTAAGATAAGTGGTATGCCGCGAGATTCGCGATTGAAGCGGCGAGATGAGGGAGGGACGTCGGGCGAAATACATGCAAGCGGGCGAGAGATCGTCGGACGTTTTCGTGTGGGTCGAGAGTGCTGGACGGGAGACGGGATATACGTGAGAGGAGAAGGCGGCGGAACCGCTCGATGTCAAAAGATGCGTCCGTGTCGTAAACGACGACGGCGATCTGGGAGGAGACGGAAACGAGGAATGACAAAAGGATATGGTACAGCAGATGGGTCTTGCCTGACGAGGCCGGGCCTTGGATCTCGATCACGTCGCCGCGGTTGAGCGCAGGGAGGGGGGGTATCGGGGTGGGCGGGTTCGCTGCGTGAGGGTGAGCACGATGAGTACGACACGTGTGGGCGCGTACAGATTTGTCTCAGAGATGTGAGAAGCTGGGGGAAAACAAGGTGAGCTGTACGGGGAGGAGGAGGAGGAGGGACGTACGTGTTGGAGGGACTCAGACATTGCTTGGGTAACTTTGGATCCATCATGGTGTTATCGCGCGCTACTCCACCGCCCTCCCGTAGGTCCTCCAACGTCCCCACCTCACCGCCGACGTCCTCCACGACGAGGACCACCAATTCAGCACGTCCTACACGTCCTCCAGCCCCCGCCGCTGCCGTCTCTCGTCGCACTTCTATAAAGGGCCCTCCTCAGCACGGCTCGCCCCCTCCAGCTCTCAAGCACGAGTCGGACCAGATCGAACAGGCATGTATCCGTGTCCATCCACCTTGTCTCACTTCTCATTCCCCGCATTTACCAGCTCTGGGTCCAGCTGGAGAACAAAGACCAGACCATCACCACCCTCACAAATGAAAACGACAACCTGGTCTCCTCCCTGTCCGCAGCGGATGCCAGACTCAATGACCTCTACGCTGATCAGGCCCGCATGGAGGAAGAGATGGCTGCCCGCATCGAAGTCGCAGAGAAGTTGAGGTCCCAAGTGCGCGAGCTAGAGAAGGAGAAGAGAGATATCCAAAGACGCTACAACGAACAGGTACCCCATCACTTTCTCCCTCCATGGGTGTCCCACTCGCTCATCACGTCCCCCCTCCCCCAGACATCAACCTTCGAAGCCGAGCGTCAGGCCTTTTATGACAACGAGCAACATCTCAAGTCTCGTATCCAGTCCCTCTCCCAGGCCCGCAAGCAGGCGGACCAACTTCGTCTTGTCGAATCCGAACCCGACATCGTCTCAGAGGAACCCCACTCCCCAGGCGAGCCACCTACGGAAATGTCACCCCATGTACAGGCTCTCCACGACGACCCCAACAGTGAACCATCGGAGATGACAGCGCTTCGCCTCGAGCTGTCGACTCTCTCAACCTCGTATTCGTCCCTGCAAAGTACCCTCATTCTTTTGCAAACACAACTCGTCGACCTGAAGCGAGTGAACAATCAACTGCAGGAGGATAACGAAAGTTATATGATTTTGCTGAGAGAAAAGACACTTAGCGGTCAGTTTGACCTCATGAAGCAAGTAGGTGGCACCCCCGGCTCAGTACCGTGCGCCGAAGACGACGAGGACGATATGGCGGACGACGACGTGGGTTCACTGAGAAGCAATGCCAGAAGCACCTTGGACAGAGTAGAAGAAGAGGAAGGGGAGGAGACGCTTAGTCACTCTTCCGACCTTCATCGTTCCGACTCACCGCGTCGCCCCTACGGACGTCATGCTCGTCGAACCGGATCTGCCACGCGTTCCCCTCCCCTTCCCCCCAGAGGCGAATCGCTCGCAGACCTCCCCATCACCGGCCCCGGTCTCGACCTGGCAGCAGAATTAGGCCGTGCAGAGAACAGAGACAATCTCCTGGGAGAGGTAATCGATGATCGTTCCGTCCTCAATGCCAGGGGCCGAAAGAAAAAAGGCTCCACCAACGCGAAGACTTCCACTTCGGAATCGCAGGACCAGCTTTCGTCCACAAACGATATAGAGGCGCTGCGCGTGGAAGTTAAATCCCTGAGGGATGCAAACAAAGCTCTCTCTCTGTATGCTTCCAAGATCATCGACCGGATCATTGCAGAAGAAGGCTTCGAGCACGTCCTTGCTGCGGATTACGAGAAACAGCCAAAGGAAACCCCTGTGACCCAAAACTCTGGAGGGCCCGTCACATCTTCCAAACAGCGGTCTCAATCCGCAATCTTTGGTCGCCTACCTTCTATTCCTATGCCCACCACGCCCGTCGAACCGCCTACGGCCGCAACACCACTTGTTGACTCTCCAAACACGGTTGGGTCTAAATCACAGCGCCGTTCAATGTCTTTTGATTGGAAAACCTTCAACATGTTTGGAGCATCAGAGAAGAAAGCGGAAAACTTGCGCCCCCTGACGTTAAAACCCGGCGCCACGCCCGTCACTGGTGCTCGCAAACTGGAAACGTTTGAAGATGAAGAAGATAGGCGAGAACGAGAACGCCTCCATGCAACCATGAAATTAATGGGCATTGACATGCCTGCACATTCACCCGCGAGTTCAGTCAACTCTCCCGTTGCTGTGCCACTGCAAAAAAGTTTTTCTTCTCCTGCAAGTCCGCCAGCAACCGCTGTGCCGGGACATCGCTTCTCTTTCTTCCGATCGCGCTCGACCACAGGGCACTCCGAGACATCCTCGGTGAACTCGGGAACCTCCACACAAAACCTGTCCAGTTATGGACTGGGAATCTCTGGGAATGGCGTGGCAGAACTTACGCAGCAAGCATTGGAACAAGCAGAAGCGGAAAATACCCTTGCTACTCTGGATGCTCACGAACGTAGTCTTAGCGACGATATCGCCAAAGGGGGGACGGGCGGTTTCACGGAGCTCGTTCCCAGGAAAACCTCGGGCGAGGAATGGAGAAGTCGAAGGAGCAAGAGGAGTGCCGGTGGGAGTGGCAGCACTGTTTGGAGTGCAGGGATGAGCAGGGCCGGGGACGATCCGGATGCTTGACCAGTCTTTGTCAGGCCGTGTCTTTCTTTTTATGAGGTAATGGGTGTTCAAATTCACGCATATGTGCATTTTAGGCATACGATACCAACGCGACCTGTTGTAACTTCCTATGTAACAACTTGTTAATATGTTTCCGGGTAATGAATATATGTCCTCGCAGTCGCAACCAAACATACAGACGCATGCGGGGCACGAATCGAAATATTGAACGCTTGCACGGGTTGTATGTGCTTTTCCAGTGTGTTTTGTGCATGTGTGTGGATGGTCTGGAAGGGGCTGGCAGCGAATTGAGAACTTGTCAGGATCAACGGAAACCGAAACTTTTCCGTCTCTCTGCAAGTGTGGAGTTGGGCAAGAACAGCACATCGTTACAGTGCACGCACAAAACACGCTTCCTCTGAGCCTTGGTAAGAGGAACACCTTTACCCTCTCCTATGAGTCCAGCCTTCGCTTTCGCTTGCGGTTGTGGTTTCGAAGTCGTGTTTGACTGCACCTCTTCAGATGCAGCCCCTTCCTCTGCTTCCAACGTAGATATGGCCGCTTCGATGGAGGCAAGCCCATTGCCGAGCTGCTCGCGCTGCTTTCTGTTGAAGCGACGCCTTTGTGCCTTGGAATAAGGGCTAGCAGATGATTTGATTCCTTAGGAGCGATGTTCAAGGCCAACCATATTTTGTCGGGCATGATACGCACGATCCACAAAAGCCTCGTGCTTTAGTTGTTGCTTCTCCTTCTTGCGGACGACGGCAGGGGCAGCATTTAAAGACTCGAGAATATCTTGTCCCTGCTCGTATGTCAGCAGTGGAGTAGGCACGCAAAGGAGTCAGTCTTCCCGACATCTCTAAACCGTCCGCAGCCCCAACGTCCACCCTCTCCACTGCATTTTCTTGGACTGCAAACTGACGTTTGGACAGTTTTGCGGAGGGCTGATGGACGGCGATACGGGCCCTGTGTTCCCTAGGCTAAGGCCAATATGAGTGCGCTAGCAACTTCTGAGGCGATATTCGTGTACCATGTTGGATGAGAGGATGCTTGATGCATCATCACATTACTAGGGGTATGTAGTACAATGATCACAACACAAGTACACAAGGTCACCAAAGATCTACATGCATGAGAGCATGGCGAACGCGAACGGCCAAATCTAATGCGCTAATCTCAGGTTGCGAACCCAACGGAAGTGTTCTGTCCGGCTAGATCCTCAGTTAGCAGGCTCTGCTCCTCTGCCGTTTTCGAGTTCTCCATTCCAACCACAATGAATGCTCCTGCAACAAGCACGGCGCCGACCAATACTTGCAAAGCGGCAGACTTGCCGAGTGCGTAGTCGCCAATGACGGCCAAGGGCATAGTGAGGGTAAGACCGATAGTAGCGACAAGTGGGGTGGTCTTGAGCATCGCGATGACATACAAGTAGTCACTTGCTAGTGTAATGAACATCTACATACCAACCAGGTGAGCTTACGCCTCCAGGAATAGATTTGAGCGTGTCAGAGTACACCTAGACTCACATTGGCAATTATGGCAAAGACGGCCCCTTGAGTTCTGGGAAATTCCAACGATTCCACTCCAAGCCAGTGTAAAAGCAGTGCAACTGGCCAACATAATACCATGTTGAAAAGTCCCACATAACCAAAGAAAAGTTGCATATCCACCCGTGATTCGTCCTTGATTTGCACCTTCAAGAAGATTAGATACAGAGCATAGAACACAGCTGAAAACAAGGCAAGAATATCGCCCATAATTGCGATGAGATTAGGGGAACGAGCATTGATGATGGTCGTGGGTATTGGGCTAGATGACGAGTCGGAAAGCGACACTAGAACAACACCTCCAAAGCTTGTTCGAGGAGGGTGAGAAATGTGTCTAACTCCCACAACTCATAAGTTACCTTGACAAAACTGCGCTGATCTTCATCAGTGTCAATGCCTCTACGCCGAATAAACGGCCGATTGCCAAGGTGAACACGCCTGCACGACAGTTAGCATTTGGCTAGTTGGCAAAAAGTGACCGTACCGGACATGCCGGACAAAACGGTTGCACTCGCAACGCTCGTGTATGCGAGCGCAGCATTCAACATCCAATTGGCAGTGAACCAGAGAAAATAAAAATAGAGTGCAAGCCTTGCCGTCTGTTCTGGCGTAAGACGATCCTCGGCCTCGCGCAGCTGAGCAGCCCGTGGAAGTTGAAAAGGTAGGACACGAATCAATGGAAAAGAACACACCAGAGGTACATGTTCGCTAGGAACATCCCGACCCAAGCTGTTCTGGACATGAGTTTATAGAGTGTCGGACTTTGTCATGGGCTCACTTAGCATTCCTCCGGCAAAATAAAATACTCTTAGGCGATCTGCGAAAGCAAGAGGGTAAGAGGTAAAGGATGAAGGCACCAGTGCTCAGATACGTCATCCTGTCGACCCGTCAACGCCTGCCAGCTGCCCAAGAAAGTCAGAGCGCACATGAAGGGTTTCTGATAACCTCCGATAAACATGTACTAAAGAGTCATCAGTTGGTGGCCGAGCTGGTCAGTTGGAATTGTCTACCTGTGTCACAAAATTGGATGAGATCCAGAGAAGGACAACGATAAGGAGGAGACATATTCCAATTGCATAGTCACTGGTCGTCATCTTTGGAGGCCGTGACCTTGACCTGCGCTCTTCATTGCGTTCGGGCAGGGTGCTCATGTGGAACGTGCACAACGTTGGTGCAGTACAAATCGGATCCGAACCCAAGGATCACACGACTGGGATAACAATAAACTATAGTACATGCAACAGGAAAGTATATAAACACTCAGGCATGCCTTCGGGTACCCGCATAATGTTTGACCTTTTCAAATATTCTGAACAGACTGATAACGAGGTTGGTGCAGTACATAATGAGACCAACCATGACGAGACAAATCAACGCGAGCTGGCTATCGCAAAGGGTGTCTCCAATGTGATCCAGACCCAGTGAAACCAGGGGCGGTCGGGGCAATTGACTGTACCAAGCAATGCTGCTAGCTGGTGCACATGGTATACGAGAGGTGAAGTAGTCGTCAAAGCAGAGTGACAAAGCGGCAGACCAGGCGCAGATGAAACAGACTTCCAGCAGGGTATGGGCAAGCTTCTGGGAAGTGGGCCACAGTCCCAGCGGTCGACTAAAATACTCGACCTAGTGGGGGTCAGAAGATCAAATGGGTGGTCCAAAGTCTGCTCACATAGATGGCAACCATGACATGAACGAGCGTCAACGGCGCGAATATGATCACAAGGGTTCTGCAAGACAGTCAGATAAGACTTGGCCAAGCCACACGGGGCTATACGACTACTTACGGCGAGCTTCCGACCGCTCCCATCACATTATAGTCCGTTTCCCATAGTCTAATACGGATCGCGACCGCTAAAGCAGTGGTAGTGAACGTGATGTTTATGAACCTAAAGAGCTATGATGTGTGATTTACTCTGGACTAAAAAGGACGGCAGGAGCGCACCAGAGGCACGTATATATTTGATAGAATAAAGGCTCTAAGATGCTTCTTCCTTGACCGACCGAGATTCAACTTTTCGCCGGCTTCGGGGTCCTGCCTAGGAGCGTAGTTGCCGCGATCATCGTCTTGAGGTCTATTTCTACCACTCCAGGGAGAATCCCGACTGAGAAACGCGGGGCCGAAAGGAGGGGGAAGAGAGAGGGAAGATCTGGGTGCGGGTGATTCGGCGGACTCTCTGCCACGTAAACTGACGAGATACTGCGACTGACGATCACCTGCGGGCTGCTTGTTGTGATCTGTCATGACAATGTCCCGCCAATCGTGCTTCACGGAACCTTCTCGTGGACGGGCAAAGGTCCACCATCGGGAACGATTGTCGCTCTCACGCGTATGACCCTCGATGGAAGACCTGGAGCTTGAGGCCAAGTCGGAAGGACGGGTGTTGGAGATGCTTCTATGACCGGGTTTGTCGACTTCATCGGGCTGGTCGGTGGGGGATGGTGGTTCGTCTTGGGCCCAAGCTGCGAGAGGACTGAATGAGTACCGTGTGAGAGGTGATGCTGTGTGTACGCACGGGGTGCTGTAACGACAACTCTAGCGTTGGACGGAGCGGTGATTGCGTGAGTGCGGGCACTGTAAGAACGAGCGAGGTTCGAGGAGGACAAGGAAGGGAGCGACGGGGGCTTGCTGATGGAAGAGGAGGGTGGCATGATCTGTTTGTTCTCCGACCCCGACATTCACCAAACACATGGAGGAAGGCGTCCCGACCGTCTCCGTCACCGGCGTTGCGGCTAGGTTCGTGTCTCAAACCGACATCGAGACTGCACGAGCCCGGAGAGAAGAACAGTGGAAGGCAGCGTACGCAAGGTTTGCTTTACTGTCCACTCACGCCGGGTCATGCTACCTCATCTCGTGCAGAATAGGTCAGGAACCTCCTCCCCAGCCCACTGAAGACGCCTTTGATGGTCGAAGCCTGGCGGAGGTGAGTCCCTTGCTCCGCAGCACGATACACTGTTTGCGATGCCTCCCACCGTAGAAATTAGCTGCCAACAGGGTAAGAAGCCCGCAACACATCGTGACCGCGCTCATGCGTACACCCACTTAGGCGGCCAAGCAGGAAGAATGGGAAGAAAAGACAAAGCTAGGTAATGTCTCCGCGAGGGTGCAACCGACTTGTCTGTCTGTCTCTGATGCTTCTGCAGCCAACCAATTCCGGGCGCTGGAAGAGGACGAGATCATGTTTCTTGATTCAATACGCGAGAAGCAGGCCGAGGAAGAACGTCTGCGCAGACTTCAAGACGGTGAAGAACTCTCCGACTTTAGAAAGTAGGGACACCAGGTCATCACATCGCCTTTGCATTCATCTTCCTCACAGGGCTGTCGCAGCAAGAGAGAACGCTATCAACCAACCACCCCCGCTTGCTGCAAAGCCTTCCGTTCCACCTAAACCCGGTGGTGAGGACCAGACCAAAACAACCACGCCGGTCCCCAAGAAGGAGGCATCCGCCAAGAAATCTCTCAAAGGTGTTATAGTCAAAAAGAAGCCCAAAGGTGGACCGTTGTCAACACCGTCCCAAAAATCCACGACTAATCGCGAAGATGCACCTCCAGAGGCCAAACGTCGAAAAATCACCTCCGTTTAGATTTTAAACTGCACTGTATTCGTCTCCCCGCACTAGTACTATAATCTTGCATACACCGCAGCAGCTTGGTGAGTTCGTCAGATGGTAAAAATAGTGTCACCGACGTGTAACTGGTGTTGGTGTCCACCGTACATGGTTCAGGTCCTTCTCCTTGGAACTCGCGTTCCCTCCCCATCCCGATGCCTTGCCCATAGCGTCGGCCCGACGTGCTGCAGCTGTTCCCAGTGTTGTCCTATCCAACAATCGCTTCGCAGCAGGCGTGAGGTTGCCTGGTGCATCCGCTCTTCGTGGAGTCCAGCCAGGAGGTGCCATCGAACCTCTCGCGGGCGTCCGAGATGGTGTACGCCCAAGTAATGGCATCGAACCATTGAGCAGACCAGCTTTCGCGCGGAGACTCTTTGCTGCGCTCGCCGAGAGCTTGTGGGACAACGCTTCACGGTTCGACGGTGCTGAGATTTGGAATGTATTTGGTGGTAGCAGTTCTTCGGGCTCATCGTCGGACCGGGATATTATTCGCGGTGTAGCATTCAGAGTTCCCCATGTCATAAGTTGCTTGACCGCTTTTGCACCCATCTGTTCCGCAGTGGGAGAGGGCACATTAGGAACAAGGGAGAAACCACCAATAGATGGCGACTTTGGACGATCTGCTGAGCGTCAGTTGAATGATGGAACGTGTTACGAACAAACCTACACGGCGTCCCTTCAATGGCAGCATTAATTCGACTGTGAGTTGGACTTGGAGGAGCAGATAGGCTCTGTGTTTTTCCCGTAGTGTCTTGCTCAGGTAGACGTGTATTATCGTGCTTGACCACTCTTGGTGCTACGTCGACCTTAACGGAGACGATGGATGTCGATGGATCGTAGGGAGATACATCGGCATCGGGCGGGAACATGAGAGAGTTTCGTGTCTACGAAGAACAGTGTGTCTGAGCAAGAAAACAAGATCTCGAGGGCCACTGACCTTGAACTTCCAAGCATCTACTCCGGCAGGGCGAGTGTCCCTCTTCGGGGCCATCACGTCCACCACTTGCTCGACTTCGTCTTTCTCAGCGACAGCGAGCGCCCTCTCGGTCATGAGTTCACCCTCAGCAGTGATCAGCCCAGCAACGGCCGGCGCCTCAATCATGACTCGCTCGCGCACTCCGGCCCCAGAAGGCTGTTCTATCAATATCCTCTCCCTTGCTTCCAGCATCCTGTCTCTTTGCTCCTCCACTCTCTTTTGCGCCTCCCAAGCCCAACCCCACTTCTCTCGCCGCTGTCTGTTTTCCTCGTGCATGATCTGCGTGAAGCTTGCATTGTCCTCCGAGGTATACTTTGCCTGGAAGGCGTCCAGACTCATGTCTGTGTCGTACCGTGGTCGCTTCGCCGTGGGCTCTCCCGCGTCACGAGGTGTGCGGAGCGGGGTGTCCACGGGTCCGACCCCGTAGGGCGTCTCGGAAGGTGTTTGCCAGTGTCTTTGAGCGGGTGTTGATTCGACCGCTTGGAGTCGGTGTACGGAGGCATGGATCAGGCTTGGGTCGTTTGAACGAAGTGCATCGAGATAGTCGTTAGTGGCATCGAGATGGACAAGAGAGGGGAAAAAGTCGCGGGCAATGATGTGGGACAAGGCGGCGGTGTACTCGTCCTCGTCGAGGATAGCTTGTCGGTTCAGAGATCTCTTTGGAGATGGTGCGGGTTCAGACGACATGACTGCTCGAGACACTCCATAAGACATAGCCACAAAGTTATGTTCCACAGAAATATGACAAAATAATTCAACAAACAATTATTTACCGAGCAAAGGAACGGCAAAGAGGAAGAGCAGGTAAATACAAAAACCGGGTGTGTCAAACAAGGGTCATTATCAAGGATGCTAGCATGGGTCATAAATGATCGTAGAAGGCATGTTAATCGGTGTCACTATCCGGGTGCGTTGTCGAAGATCGCGTCGAAATCCGGTCCTCTAGACCAGGTGCGGAAACAATATCGTGAAACTTGGTATCAATCGCGACGAAGCTATGCTGCTTGCGACTGCAGTGAGTAGCGGGCATAATCAACTGATGGAGTTAGAAATGACGAATCGTGACTTGCATAATTATATTTTAGCGTCCAACGCCAAATGCAGTACTCCCAAATTGCCCCCTCGTACTATCGGCACCATCACTGTCTTCGCTGGGAAGATCCAGACCGGCACTTCGGCGGCCATTCATCATCCCTAGTGGTCTCCCAATTTTACTTTGCGTCAAGATGGACGTGGAAAAGGCTGGCGAGGGTATCTTTGAAGACCCGCGGATCGTCACACTTGCATCCGGTGGCGAAAAGTGAGGAAAAGCCTTGGGAGTCCTGTTGCTATACGATACAGGACGTGCACGCACCAGGGCCTCGTTTTCAGATGATGTTGGTGAACCCGCATTGCTAGATCCGAGCGAACCACGCTTCTGCTGGCCTTTGCCAACCATACCTGGCCCAGTCGAACGCTTCAAGCCAATTCCAGAGGTGATTCCGCCGCCGTACAAGCCAGGTGTGGGCACCGGCAAGAATGTAGGCGTAGATGGTCTTGAGGATGGCGTGGAAATGGTACTAATGGTTGCCGTGGTACTTTGACTATCACCAGAAAGACGAGATTGTGGCCTGCGACTGCCCATCGTGCTGTGGGCAAGAGAATTTGGTCTAGAAAAAGAAGGGGAGGATGCAGATGCAGGAATTCCGCTACGAAAAGAACTTGGAGCAGAGGGGCTAGATACCCGCCTGCGTTCTTTCTCATTGTCTTTCGCAGGAGAAGGAGTGTCATCCATAATAAGAACCCACCCTGACGCATTGGGGTCAGGGGTTGTCGCACCGCTCTTTGGTGGTGAGGGATCCGCACTGTGGCTCTGAAAATGGGGTCCGGCTAGTTTGCTGTCAAAAGTAATCGATCGTTGAAGGCCACTCCTGGATACACTCGACATGGTTGTGTTGCCGGACGGTGGCGTGATTACGGGTAGTCCCAACGGATTCGCGCCCTGCCTGCCTGCATTGCTGCCCATACGTAGTCGAGGAACGCGGGTATGGATTTTCTGTTCTAGATTCTTGACACGTGCGCGCATCTCGGATACCATTTGGACTCCTCTGCTCTTGGATGCCGTGATGGGGATAGCGGACATGGTTGCGCTCGAAGTGGAAGCGATAAGATTGGGCCGAGGTATGGGTGTCCGTGGAGTCAGATTACGTGAGAGACTGGGCAAGGTGCTGGACCGGGTGACAGGAGGGGTAGAGGATGACGCAGAGAATTTTGGCGGCTGGAAGCCGGCTCGTTGGAGCAGGGTAGATTGGCCGGAGATGGAACTGAAAGAAGTGGATGAAGGTGGAGAGGGTGTAGAAGCCGAAGACTTGTCGAGCGAGAGTTCGGATAGGTTGAAGTCGGGTGGTGGAGTATTCAGGAGGCTCTCCTCGAGCAATGGAGGGAAGGAGGAAGAGGCCACAGGGGCAGATGACGGTTCTGGAAGGGTATTGGGAGGGTTGGAGCGGGCGGCGGAGAGCTGGTCTTTCAGGATGGAGATTTCGACTCCGGTGTCTTGGGGAGAAATTGTGAGTGCGCGTGATGAGGGAAGTATGAGAAACGGACCTCGAAGTTCATCCTTTAGCCGTTGACATTCTTCCTCTAGGCTGGCTTTGTCGAGGAGCTCATGTTCGAGGAGAATTTTCTCTTCGAGTACGCGGGAATACTTGGCTTCGACGTCTGCCAAGGTGGACGAGACGGCGCGTTCGTTTCGTTCGAGATCATCGTTGCCCATTTCGAGCTCGCGGAGTTGGACCTTGAGTGTCTGAGACTCCTGTCTGACCGTATCGAGTTCACGCTGGAGAGAGGTTGTCGTGGTGTTGTGGTTTGTCTGAAGGGACATGAATTTGGACTGGGAGGATGGGTTTGAAAGAGCTGGGGGAGACAAAGGGTAAAAGGCACACCTTCCACTCGTCCCTCTCTGATTCTACGCGAGAGACCTTGACCTTGAGGTCCTGCTGGGCCTTCTCTGTGCGTTCGATTTCCTTGATGAGCTCCTCCTCGAGCTCCTTGCTCGAGGTGTGGAATTCGTCGAGCTCTGTGCGGGTTTCCGCGAGCATGTCCGCGACCTCATAGTACTTTGTTTTCCAGTCGGTAGAGGAAGAATAGCTGATGACCATGGGGTAAGATGGGCGGTGGCAGAAGAGGTGAATAACAACATACTTGATCTGGTCGTCGTCGAGAGAGGGCATCACTGTATCTCGGCGCAGAGCACGGCCGTCATAGACTAAAGTACAGACTAGAAAAACACAAGCACGATGCGACTTGAAGCGAGTCAAAGTCAAACCGAGTGAACGTTGCAACCTTCCCTGAGTGATTATGTAATATACATCAAATCAATTCTAGTTTCGCGCATTTACGCTTTTCCATCCTGCCCGTCATCGGACACCGCATCTCCTGCCATGACACCGGCTCCATCGTGGCGCCTGTGTGCGGCGATGAGCGAGCGAGGGCGGTGGGAACGAGGTGCACCTACCGGCCTCGCTTGTGGCAAAGATGACGCCGAGATCGTTGCGGGCGGTCGTGATGTAGTAGCTGCGCGCGTCGCCGAGGGAGATCTGGTTCGACATGGTCAGTTGACGCGCGGCATGGGAGATGGCTACGGACGACGAGACCCCTGACGACGTCGCCGCCGCGGAAGCAGTCGGCGATCTTGACCTTGTCCTTTTCGGTCGCCCTGATGTCCTGGGCGCGAATCACGCCTGTGAATTCTTCGCCGGGAGGCAGGGGGATGCCATCGACGACGGCAATGGCGACGACGGCCTGGAGCGGCGAGAGGCGGGTGACGGTGCCAAGGATGATCGAATTAGGAGCGGGTGGATGCGGTCGCTGGCGGTGAATGGCGAGCGTGCGGGTGTCGAAGGTGCCGGCGAGACTGGCGCGCAGCTGGCCGTGCTTGAGATAGACGCCTCGACCGACGTCGGGAAGCGGATCGACGCGGGCGACGGCGGGCACTGGCTGTCCTGGGAGGAGGAACGTCATAAAAATAAAATACGTTTTATTTTTATATTTTGTATTTTACATAATAAATAATGATGAAAATAATCGGACGGACACGGATTATTTCATTTTCTTCCTCTCTTTCTCGTAGACACCAACCATGACCTCCTTTCTCGCCCGCGTCGCCGCACGTCGTACGTGCCTCTTCGAGTCCCCCGTCGTCCGTCCTCCTCACCGCTCTCTCCCCACAGGTCTCCACTTCTCCGCCCGGAGACATGCCCTTTCCAAGTTCGCAATGCCCGCCATGAGCCCTACCATGACAGAGGGTGGTATTGCTTCCTGGAAAAAGAACGAGGGCGAGGCCTTTTCCGTTGGCGACGTCCTTCTCGAAATAGTACGCCCTCGTCTCCCCTCCCCACGTGTTCCTTCTCATTTCTTTGCAGGAGACCGACAAGGCTTCTATTGACGTCGAGGCTCAGGACGATGGCATCCTCGCCAAAATTATTGTGCGCGGATCCCTTCTTCCTTCCTTTCCTTTCTTCACTACTTTTCCAGTCCCCCACCGGCGCAAAGAACATTCCCGTGGGCACTCCTATTGCCATCTTTGCGGAGGAAGGCGACGATCTCTCAGCTGCTGCTCAGATGGCCGCCGAGCCCATCTCCTCTCCCCCCACATCCACCCAGCAGCCCGCCGAACCTGCTCCATCTCCCCAACCGTCCTCAGTCCCGGCTTCGGCACCTCCGTCCCAAGAGGCCAAGCCCGAGATCCCCAAAGGCGACCGAATATTCGCCTCTCCAATTGCTAAGAAAATCGCCCTGGAGAAGGGTATCCCGCTCGCAAAGATAAAGGGCTCTGGCCCTGATGGTCGCATCCTTCGTGACGACGTTGAACGATACCAGCCCCCAACACCCTCCGTGGCTCCCGCTGCACTTACAGATGCTACCCTAGCTTCCTCGGACTACGTAGACATACCCGTCTCGAATATGCGCAAAGTCATTGGCACTCGTCTCACCGCGTCAAAGCAAGACATCCCCCACTACTATCTCACCCTCGAGATCAACATGGACAAGGTATTGAAGCTTCGCGAGGTCTTCAACAAGTCGTTGGCCGACAAGGACAAGGCTGCTAAACTCAGCGTAAACGATTTTGTTCTCAAAGCCGTTGCTTGTGCCCTCAAGGACTTTCCCGAAGCCAACTCTGCATGGTTGGGTGACGTCATCAGGCAGTATGTCACACGTCATTGCATATATGCTACCCGACTCACGCCTTTGCAGGTACAAGAACGCAGACATTTCGGTCGCCGTTGCAACCCCCACCGGTTTGATAACCCCTATCGTCAAGGATGTTGGCTCCAAAGGTTTGGCCGCGATTTCTGCCGAAGCAAAAGCACTTGCAAAGAAGGCTCGTGATGGTAAACTTGCACCTCAAGAGTACCAGGTCAGCGTCTTTTCTTTTTCTTCGCGCATGCTTTTTCACCGTCTTTCAGGGTGGAACATTTACGGTTTCCAATCTTGGCATGTTTGACACTGACCATTTCACCGCCATCATCAATCCTCCTCAATCATGCATTCTTGCCATCGGTACCACCAAACCTGTACTGGTTCCCGCACCCGAGGAAGAGCGTGGTTTCAAAACGGCTAACGTCATGAAGGTCACACTCAGCTCCGATCATCGGACTGTAGATGGCGCAGTAGGGGCTCGATGGTTATCTGCGTTCAAGACATATCTCGAAAATCCCCTGACTTTCATGCTTTAAAAGTCTTACTTTCATTATGTCCGGTGCTTATCCACTATTTTGAAAGCATGTTACGTTCGGTTCCTTCTCTTACCATAGATCACACATTCCGATGCATCCTTCTTGGGTCCACGCATTGTCGCAGCCTTACGCAACTTCATAATGGTATTGACTTGATCATGTCCACCGGTGATCCAGCCGTTGGTGTCCCTACTCTACTCAACTGCAATAGACTACGGGTACATAGATTTATGTTGGTCAAGATGCGTGAACAAGCCATTCATACTCAGATTGGAATTGGCTTGTTAACTACTTCAAGGTATCCTTCCACGCGCCGTCATGAGGTTCGGACGTAACCCGCTCAAAGATCCAGGTTGAGATGGTGTTAGATCTATCCTACCGTATCCTGATTTCAACAGACAGACCATACTTCGCCCTTGGACTCGAAGGCTCGGCCAACAAACTAGGTGCAGGGATCATCAAGCACAATGTAGACGGTTCTGTAAAAGTGCTGGCCAACCTACGACATACGTACATAACACCACCGGGGGAGGGGTTTCTTCCTCGAGATACCGCTCAGCACCATCGAGAGTGGATTCTCAATGTTATCAAGAACGCGATTGAGACGGCCAAGATCAAGGTGGAAGACCTGGATTGTATATGTTACACCAGGGGTATGTTCGTTCGTGTGTCCCTGCTGAATCCCCTTGATCACGTTTACACGATCACCAAGGCCCAGGCATGGGTGCCCCTCTACAATCCGTCGCGCTGGTTGCGAGAACGCTCTCCCTTCTGTTCAACAAACCTCTTGTGGCAGTCAATCACTGTGTCGGACGTGAGCTCCCAAATGTTTCGCACAAGACGCGTTCGACATCCATGTAGATATCGAGATGGGTCGCGCGATCACCAGAGCTGAGAACCCGGTCGTACTCTACGTCTCGGGTGGAAACACTCAGGTGATCGCATATTCTCAGCATCGCTATCGCATCTTTGGCGAGACCCTGGAT